>JAOWAN010000051.1:12318928-12338071 GCA_028566635.1 Lobelia cardinalis | reverse complement strand
TCTGCTTGTGATATGTGACGTGTAGTCTTGTAGGGACTTAGGTCATGATCTCGTAGTACTTGTGCGTCACCACCCCGGGGAAACGTGGCGTCACGGGCCTCGGGGCGTGACAATTATTCATTCTCATATCTAATTTATACTATAGATGACCATTTGTTTCATCTTCTCGGTGTGAGTAATTATTTCTATTTCAATAGGACATTCTCAAAAAATTTATTATTGAGTAACTTTAAACCTTATCAATGGTTATGTTTTATGTTATGGTAGAAATTTAGTTTTTAGTAATTATCTTTCTTGTAATGTACATGATTGTGTCGAAATCGGACGACCTCCATGCGTAATCATGGGATAGGTTTCAGGCTTCTTCCAATTCAAGGCTCCTAGGTATATAGATTGCTAGCATTTGTAAAGACAGAGAAACACCTAAAGTGAAGATCAAAATTTTCACCTCGCTCGAATGCTCCGTCATAAGAATAAGTTTTCGTAGGGAGAAAAAGTTACGAAATCTTCAAATGTCCCGTGAGGAACTCGATTGAAGATACCATAATTTCTAGAGCACGTTGCCGAGCAGGGAAGTTGCTCGGCCTAAGTCCCAGAGAGCATAGATAAGCACTGGGCCAACAAGGTTTACGATGCAGATGTCAGATGACTAGGAGCCGAGCATAGAGATCTCGGCGATCAGACATAAGAGGATGATGAGCATGGTAAGCTTGGCACGGTCCATTTCTTAGTAGGACTGGGAGTAGGGCGTATCACCTTGTCTAGGAAGGAGGATCTGATTGAAAGTACTATATCCCAATCATGACTCCAAGGTTACACGGCCTTGAATAGTACGAGTTGTACAAGGAGTTAATGACTCGCAACGAGAGAAAGAAGTCTGTCTGGGCCTCCTTGTCCTTATTGCTCAAAGCATATATAAAGAGCCTCATCCCGTACGCAAAAAGTACGCTATTCTCTAGACACATATATACACTATTCCGTCGTCATATTACTAAGATTATAGGTTACTGATTATCATGCTGTAGCTTTTTAGCATGGATCACCTCACTGCTCCGTGACGTGCGTTCATTCTTGATAAAAAAAAAAAATTTTGCTTTTTCTTTAATTACCAAAATTCTACAACAATATTTAGTTTCATTATTCTTGTTAGGTAAATTAAATGGATTAGTTTTATATTTTATGATGCATTTCCTTACCTTTTTTAAAAATTATTTCACGTTTGAATAAAATTTATAAAATAACTAATATTGCTTTTTGTAAATCTTTAACACAAGTAAATTATTTTTGAAATATGTCCACTCGGCTAGTTATTTAGTCAATTACTTAATAACCCTGTCTATCTCTTTTTTTTTTTTTTGGCCCCAAGGGGTATGGGAAGAGATCGAACATGTGACCTTACATATTGTAAAGCACGGTTCTACCACTGAACCACGCCTTGGTTCCCCCTGCCTATCCATTTCCCATGTATATTATTTCTTTCTACATAAAAATTAATGAATGCAAAGTAATTAAGCAAGTAATCTTGTTCTTGGTGTTACCAAACATAAATGAAAATTTGAATCGTAATTGATTCTATATATAAGTTAATTATTATATTCGTTTTATTTTAATTGTTAATGATAGTGATATATTTTAAATAAAAAATATTACTTTCAGATAATGAAAATAAAACAGAGAAAATACAAGTAACCGAAGTACCTCGTAATACAGTTCATTGCGATGTACCAATCAAGAGTGATATTCTCAACGATTGAGAAGACTTTCATGGGATAATGTTGTTAGTCTCGAATGATGGTTAACAATGATAATGTTAGTACCTCAATTTTTTAGTTAGAGTTTTTGTGATAAATCAAATTATTAGTTCTTATTAGTTTCTAAATTATTAACTCTTAGTTAATATATATCAATCAAGTAATTAATCCAAAACAGTTCTTTATCCATCACTTTAAATTTAAGAGTTAATTATTGATAATTTCTTGTTCAACACTTAATCACTAAATGGATCAATCACAATCAATCATGAAGATTTTTGCATAAAGGAAAATTATGTAAATATTAAGAAATTGATATATCTATCAAGGTCTCCATAAAGACTTGCAATTAGGTTAGCTCCTGGAGATAAACCGCTAAATCACTGTACAATATACAAGCTCTAAAGAAAGATTTGTTCTGCATGTGCAAAACAGATCTACAGAAGAGACCTTATAACAAGGAAAGTACATCAGTAAAGATCTCCATCATGAAGATTTGCAGCTTGGTTGTATTTCTGAGAACAAACAGCCAACCAACTGCATATGCTCAGAGACTTGAAGACAGAGCTGTTAACTACAAACAGATCAACTAAGGAGATCCAAGCAGCATTCACGAAGAGAAAAATGCATAAATTGGGAAATTAGATCGACATCAACAAAATTGACTTTCCAAGGAAGTCACAATTTTTGTGCACGAGAATTCACAAGGCTATAATCATTCTAATAGTTGATTCATCCACATCATTGAATATTGCGTTTGCAGAGCAGACTTAATGACTAAAGGCTTAAAACAACGAGTATTACATTCATCAAGATAGAAGACTATCTTCAAGCACATTCAAGACAATAGGACCTGATCAAAGAAGACCTTCCCATCGAAGAAGAATCAATTCATCATCCCTGATCATGCACTATACCTACGGCTATTCCCAAAAATTAGTACTATTCATAAATGTACTTGTCAATCATCACTCCATGATTCTCCATCAGAGCTATGAAGACAATGATGATACTGACCCAACCGCTAACCTATGAACAACAAGTCACGTGGTCATCTAGACATAGAATTCATGACTAAAAGGTGTTACATATGATTAATTAATGTTCTTTAACGAAGATATCCCCAACCATACAATGAAACTTCAAGTCCTGCACCAGGACAGTGATTCTCTGAGCCAACCGCCAACCCAAGAGCAGAACCATGAACAACGCTCCTCCAAATTCACAAAAGACGTTGCAAGGAAATTCAAAAGAATTCCACATAAATCCGGTCAAAACTCCAAACGGAAATATTCCATTAGTCAAAATGCCACAAATGCGAGTCAAACTTCAAACGATATTATTGCATTGGTCGTGATAAAAAAGATATACAACTTGGACCAGTCAAGGGGATAAGCATTCACAAAGCAATCAAAAGGGGAATGAAGAATTTTTTACTCCCAACAGCCAGCTCTTCTCAAGCCTGTAAATACCAGCAATTGTGGAGATCAAAACTCAAGATTTGGAAGCAAGAATATTAAGCCCTTATACATAGATCAAAGGACATCTAATCGTAGCATCGATAATCCAGCACTCTAAAGCTTCATATCGTGTTCTTTGGATTGAGTTTTCAAACTCAATCAACATATAATCACGAGCGATAGGATCACTTTTCCATTCGTCCATTATAACAGAAAAGATGGTGACAACTAAAAGAATAAAAAGACAAAGAAGAAGAACTCTAAAAAAACAGAGTAACAATAAAGAACAGAGGTATAAATAGACTATAATCTTTTTAGGTGTAGATCAAATATGTGAAAAGACCTCTTTATATAGGTGTAAAAACTCCCAACGTTCTTTTTTAATCAGAAAAAATGTTCCAGAGGCAGTTGCCTCAGAACAGAAAACTCAAAGATTCAGTTTATGATAATAGGACTGATTTATGATTTCCCGTAATTAATGTTGACACAGGCGTGCCATGCCTACAGTTGATTTCTTGGGATTTGTGCAGAGAGGATGGCACGGGCGTGCCAAAATGCGATTCTATAATTACCTCCATTTGCGTGCGATGAAGATGGCACGGGCGTGCCTACTAATGGCACAGGCGTGCTTGAGCTCCTGCTGGTAGTCGCATTTTTGCACTTATATTTTTATATCTTCATTTATTAGCTCTAAACAGAACATCAGAAAATCACCTAAACCCCTTTAGTTCTTATCATTAACAAACAAACATTAAAAGAAACAAAATAAAATAACAAACAAGAAGATTAATACAAAGTAAGAAACATAGGTTGCCTCCCATTAAGCGCTTTGTTTAATATCATTAGCCCGACTTTCATTTGACGGATTAATTAGGAATCAATTAGTGGGACATCCAAATAAATAGACTCTACTATTCTTACTACTTCGACTCATTCGTAATATGGTTTAACACGATGATTATTGACAATAAAAGTAGTGTTATCATTTTTGGGATCAATTAATTCAACATCATTGTTATTAAACACTCTCTTAATTACAAATGGCCATACCATAGTGGGCAAAGTTTACCTGGGAATAAGCGTGGACGCGTGTTAAACAATAAAACTTCCATACCTTCGCGAATATCCTTCTTTAGTATTTTCTTGTCATGAGTTATATTCTTACGCTCTTTGTATATCTTAGCATTTTCATAGGATTTGCGGCGGTGCTCTTTTAATTCATGCAATTGTAATAACCGCTGCTCACCTGCTAACTTGTAATCCATATTAAGCACTGTAATTGCCCAAAATGCTTTATTCTCAAGCTCCTCTGGCAAATGGCATGCTTTTCTATAAACGAGCTTGTAACGACTCATTCTGATTGGTGTCTAATACGCAGTGCGATAAGCCCACAATGCATCATTAAGCTTAGCTGCCCAATCCCTTCGTGACGGTCAAACTTTCTTTTCCAGAACTGCCTTGATTTGCTTGTTGCTTAGATCTACTTGACCGGAGGTTTGAGGATGATAAGAACTAGCCACTTTATGATAAACATTGTACTTTCGAAGAACATCAGGTAGGATTTTATTGCAAAAGTGAGTACCTCTATCACTGATAAGTGCTCTCAGTATGCCAAACCTGTTTAAGATGTAATCTTTCACAAACTTCACAACAATGTTAGCATCATTATTGCACGTATCAATAGCTTCTATCCATTTTGATACGTAATCAACAGCTACCAAAATGTAAGTACAACCCTATGATTCCACGAATGGACCCATAAAGTCGATGCCCCATAAATCAAAAAGATCAATAACAAGTATGTTTTTTAAAGACATTTCATTTTGTTTACCAATACTACCCGTTCTAATGCATCTATCGCAAAGTTTACAAAATTCGTGAGTATCTTTCAATAGAGAAGGCCAAGACAATCGAAACTGGAGTATTTTGTGAGTTGTTTTTTTACTGTTAAAATGGCCACCAGTTTCAAAAGAATGACAAAGTGGGTTTCATTGTCATTCTTTCCTTTCTTCCATTTTGTTCAAGAATTAGGGTTTTTGAATCCGTCACCATTGAAGAATATTGGATAATCCAATTAGTTAACTAAATTCGGTGCGATTCTTGATTTTAGTTAATTTTGTTATCACCAAGGGTTACTTGAAGAGGCAGCGGCCCTGATAAGGAGCAAGTTGATGATCCCAGATGAAGTTATATAGGTGTCGTTTCTTTCATCTCTTGAAGATACAGAAACATTGAGATGGCAAGATGGGCTTCATTTAATTTGCTTGAGTTGGCCTAATTGAAGTCAATGTCTGCATCCTGAAGTAATGGAGATCTACTCTTCGTTGATGGACGTGACGTAGAAGAAGAAGGAGGAGAGATCTAAGATTTGGATTTGAGTTTGATTTGGAGATCTCAAGTAATCGGTTGGTTGAAAACATGGGTTTGATTCGAAGATTTAGATCTGAACCGAAGGTCTTTTATTGTTTTTCCATTTTTACCCTCCTAACTTTGATTACATGAGTTGTACATGGGATTTAACTGCTAAATCAACCGTCAATTAACGGGAGGGGCCAATTTTGTCCTATTTTACGAACTAATACCAAAAATGACCAAGTCTAAAGCTGAGAAACTATCGATTAAATAAAGTTCACTCAGGAATTATTTATGAAATTGTCCCAAAATTGGCTCCAACATACATGACAAATTAGTGGCTTCTTGTAAATTTTCATAAAATTTCGTACAGAAAAGTCCCTTCAAATACTCAAAATAGAAGTCGGACCGAGCATAATCATATATGCATGTTTTTCTGAGACCATTACATGCAGGGCTGGAGGTCTACCTTTTTTTTTTGCTATCCGTTTTATTAATTATAAAAGAAAAACGTACAAAGAGGGAGACTATCAAGTGACTCACTTAATATATAGTAAGAGCAACTCTGACTGAACTGGGCAAATCCTTCTCTTCCAAGAACTGCTAATGATCTTGAGCATCTTGAGGAAAAAACAGCCAATCTATCTGCCAGTTGATTGATCTCTCTGATAACATGTTGAACCTTGTAGCTTCCTAGCGACGTACATTCACGTACCTCATAAGTGTATTTCCAAGGGATAATCACTTCACCTTGGAATCTGATTGTACTTGAACCTTATCTAGGCAAAGTTCCCTACAAAGAGCAAGGCCATCTCCCAAAGTTAGAATCTCAGCCATCATACTAGTACCATGGCCCTAAAAATTAGGAAACACATTTATAATACCAAGCTTGCTAAAATACTCCAATATATATACCAAGCTTGAACTTGCAATCAGCTGAGCAAACAAATGACTCAAACTCGAGGTTTAACTAACATGCCGGCTCACCTAGCTTAAAACATGTCCATTGGGCTTAAAGGGCGATTAGCACTTCGTGCGTGTGAATAAAGACTTCACCTACGGTTGCAGTTCCAATCAATCGTTACATTGCAATATGATTGAGACCACCCAGGATTGGAATTATGTGTAAGTATGCATGAGGAAGCACATAAATAGAATTAGGTAAATATGAATGAGGAGACTGAGAATTGGAATTGTGTAAAAACCAAGCATGTGTTTTTTTTTAGATGGGGGGGGGGGCTTTAGGAACAGATGGAATAACTAACAACGGTGATGCTCATTTCAGTGACCTAACGATTATGAAGTTATAACAAAACCCTTGAGGTGCATAAGCTTTTCCGTCACCAATGGAACCTGCCACTCTTTTAGGAACCTCTCTATTGACTCCGACGTCCGCCTTAATTTTATAATTCTATGAGGATCCAACACTCGGATCCGCACTCTGATCAAATTCTCGTAACGAGTTCGGACAACAAAGGCCGAAGTATGTGAACAAACTTTTCTCACTTGGGCTCAAGAGTGATTATGGAACAAACCCTTATAACCAAAAACACAAGGAAAAATGAAAGGGAGAAAGATAAATTTAAATTCTCGCATATGCATGCTAGCATAATGCAAAACAATAATTCTAAAGCTACACAGAAATGTATATAAAAAAATGTACAAAAGTCTTGTTGATTTAATATGATTTGATCAAAAAATTTGTGGACCCTATCACTAAGAAAAATTACACCAATAAAAAATGCTTCACATAATATTTTATACACTTCTCTTTGTAATTTTTTTTATAGCTGTAACATTACTCAATACAAAAATAGATTTATCCTATGTGATTTGAGAAGACCAAAGCAGTTTTTATAACATTTCTTATTTTGACTTATGATGGATTTAAACTTTAAATACTACCTCTTCAACAAATTCAAATGAAAACTAAATTTAAACTTGCACTGCGCACGAGGTGGTTTAGTAGTATTAATTTAAAATTTAAAATTTAAAATTTAAAATTTGATTTTTATCACTTATATTAAAATATATATATTTAATGTCAAAGAAATAATATAAAATTAATTTGCGGGTCTCTTTTAAAATTTCTTATTATACTTAAAATTAGGGTGACAAGGCTACGTGGTCATTTCACACAAATAAATAGGAAATAATTCGTCACTTTTTATATTACTTATATGTGTGTTCAAATGATAAAGTTTTTTGTTATAAATGAAACTTTTCATACTCAATTATTATTATCGTATAATTCATTGATTACTTATAATTTCATCAACTATACACACATCATTAATAATATAAATGTTGCCAATTTATTTATTAATTTCTATATTTTTATTAAGATATATGCTAAGATGGTGAGAATTGTATCCTCTATGCTTGAAATTGAAAAAAGTTAAGAATTAGTATTGATATATGTGTTATACATTTTTTAAACGGGTCGAAATTCATTATACAATTATAAAGGTCATGTAAAATTAGAAATGCATATTCTTCGTCACTTTTGGATTCGTATGCGCAAGAGGTTATGTATACATCAATTTAATTATCGTATTAATTACTCACATTTCAAAAATATTTTTTTAATTGGTATGATAGCATTCATGAATGAAAATCAAGATCAAAAAAATAAAAAGTATCATGAGTTCACAAAAAAAATATAACGTTAACTGAAAACGTTATTTATTTCATTATCATTATATGAATTTATGTAAACTTCTTCATTAAAATGAAAATCTTTCAACTGTCCAACTAAAAATATTTTTTAAAAACTAAACATAATGCAAGTAATAATTATGAATGAATAAAATAGTACATACTATTTAAAGCCAACATCGGATATAGCATTAAAAATAGTATAAATAATATACATAAATCAAAATAAAAAATCATTAAAAAAAAATTGAAGCAAAATCGAGAAATCATAGCAAAGTTTTGAATTAGAAACATAATTCAAAAAGATATCAAAATTGAAATTAAATCAAAATCTAAACCAAATCAAAAATATCAATAGCAAAAGTTCGAAATAAAGCACTGTATTAACGAACTAAATTGAAATATTACGAAAATTAAAACGTAAAAAATGATACATAATTAAATTAAAGCAGCTTCTAACTGAAAATCTAGATTACGACTAAAACAATCACTTGATTCTTTAAGTTTCAAGTAAAATATGAAAGTTTTTTTTTGGTAACAAGTAAAATATGAAAGTTAAAATCAAATCATGCTTAGTAAAAAAAAGAAATCAAATCAAAAAATAAATTATCAAGATTTAGGGTCTGTTCTTGTGGGTGATTTATTGATTTGGTTTTTGGATTTTTGTAATGATTATAGTAAAAAGTAAGAGAGAGATAGAGAGAAAAAGTGTGGGACCAATGAGAGAGAAAAATCAGAAATCAGAAATCATGGGTGAAAATCACCCACAAGAACACACCCTTATAAACTTATATATATATTAACCGAATGTTTTGGGAGAGAGAGAGAGAGAGGGTGGAGGGGGTGGTAATCGCAAATTATACCGAGTGCGTAGGCGCTCGGTGCTAGGAGTACCTATTTTTGCTCTGAATCTACATAAAAATTATAAATTATGTACATAATATGAATATAAAATATGCATAATAATTATGAACATGATAGTGGTATAATTTATGTGTATTTTATATTCATACTATATACATTATTTATAGTCTTTATGTACATTCGGTATAAAAATGAGTGCTTCTAACATCGAACTCCTAGCACTCGATATACCAATTGGGTGGTAATACGGCTAAGTAGAACCTCATTTCTTGCACCAAAGAATGCCTCCAAACCATGAAAGTCTCGTCATTGCGGAAAGAGCAGGGAACTACATTCAAAGTGGACTCACATGTCTGGTGAAACGCAAAGCAACAGGAGATTTGAAGATTTGAAACGCAAAGCCTCATTTCTTTTTGCAACTTTTTTGGCTTCAAACTGTTAATATTTCAAAAAATAGATGATAAATATTTGTATATATAGAGTAGTTATTAGATAATTAGTATTGCTAATTAATACCATAGTCTATACATTCTTTTAGAGTCATTTCTTAACCTTTCATCTAATTTTACTCTTTTAATTGCAGTTGTAAAAAATTAAATGATTTGAACACTCTCAAGATGTGTCAAAAGTAGGTAAATGACATTCCTAGAGTCATTTTCATCTACTTTAATATACTATAGTATTGATTTATTTAGAACGAAGGAGTGTAATACGAAGTTATATATAAACAGAATGAGCCATTTCTATCTTTCCAAGTATAAACCAACCGATTGTGATTGTGTTGGACTAATGGGTGGCGGCAGCAGTAGCAGTGACAGTCAATCCAATAAGTTGGTCGTTATGGTGGTGGTGCTGCTGCTGCTGAGCAAAAATGAAAAGAAAATAAAAAAAAATTCCAATAGGTTGGTGGCAGCAATGGCAATACCACAATAATTTTGTTTTCATTAGAAAATGGATGCAAATCATTGATCTGTATGTTTACTGTTGCAACAGTTCACCCTCATTCATCAGATAAGTAGTCCCTTGTTTCATTTCTTGATCATAATCTTCTTTCTGTTTATCCCGTGAACCACAAAAGCAGAAAGATGATCTTCCTATACCTTTTGTTCTCATCAACATTTCTCTATGCCATTCTTGATGTTGACTCCAATCTATCCATGGCGAGAGAGGCTGATTCTGCCTATCAATCAGTTGTCCTTTCTCAAATTTAAATGAAGGGGACACACCAAAGAGGAAAGGAGAATGGAAATGCGGGCCAAAATACCGATGTTCTGAGCAATGAGATGCTAAAACTCAGTTGAAAGTTCAAAGGTCGAACTTAAGGCGACAGACATATAGTTGTTACCAATAGAAGACAAAGGACAACTCTTACCATTGTAAAACACAATAGAAGAAAAAGAAGGCAAGGGCGAAGGCACACATGTATGTTTATGAATCTTTGATGATTTGCACAAATAGAGAAATAACAAATAGTCCCTAAACTTATGGATAACTAGTGCAAGTGAAGATGACAATCAAAACCCATAGGAGAAGGCACGAAATGTTAGCCGAGGAAATGGGATAAATATAACAACTCGTTTTGATTCCCTCAAAAATTTATAGTATTCAGTTTGACTCGATCAATGACTTCACATGCAATCAAACAAGGATAGACTTCTTTAAGGTACAACACAATTACCTGAAGCATTCAAGCAGCTTTATCCCATGCAGGTATGTCGAACCAGACTCATAGTACTTACCAAAACCCAACCCCCCCCCCTATTTCCCCAAAACTAAATGAAGGCGGCACACGCCCCAACCAGAAAAGCCGTCCACTAAAGTGTGTCTGGAACAGCCATCCAATGGGGTTGACAAAACAAGGGACTGACCTGAATGATAACTGCATAAAATCTCAACTGCTGCACAACAGAACTCATCCCGTTCAAATGAACTGAATTACAACGCTGAAGCCACATTTGCTAAAACATGCACCACTGAGCAACAAAACTGTGATAATATATGAACTTCTTGCTTCTTGTGTAATAGGAGAAACCTGAAAAAACTGAATGGGCCAAGTCAAACACTTCTTCCCTTGAAGAACACATGAAAAATGATAGACAAATACATAATGCCTAATCAACATTATGTTTTAAAATAACTCTATAATTGTTCAAAACCCATCTCCACTAGTCTAAACATATGACAGTCACAAAACATATCTTTTCAAAATTTGGTTAATATGTTGCACACACCCAGGAAACAATCACAAGTGACTGAATATTGATGTGGCTCAATATTGAGTATAATTTTGAGAGGTTCTTCCTTAGTATTACAGCACCTTCTCTTGGTATGAAATTGAATTCATTCAAAAGATAGGGTTCTGGGGAATGATTTGAAGAAATTATGAGTTAAGGAAATGATAAATGTTCCTTCCGAAAAACAAAGCAACAAATATTAGACCATCAATTCTGATTGCTTTATGTGGAACCCATGTGCGTAAAATCATAAGAACCTCCCTTTGTTTCCGCTAACATTTTTGCTATGATGCTTCCGCAAGCCTATCATTACTCTATGAGTTATAACTATTGCTGACACATTCCAGAGAGAAACAAACCAAAAACAGACCAAGAACATCAAGCACTAATCCAGAAAAATGACTCATGTTCTCGAAACTTCCATTAATCATTTTTTTCTCCCGAAATGATCAGCAACCAACACCTGCAGGGTTAACTATAAAAACTGTCCCGCAACTATCATTTTGATGCAAAATAAACCCCCGTACTATTTTCTCCTCGGATTTGCCCCCCGCACTATCGTTAATACATAAAACAAACCTAATCTGACACAATTCATTGGGTATTACGCCAACCCGTAATATATTATGAATATATGAACTGAAAATATAAATTCTAAATAAATTATTCTAAAACAAATTAAACAAAAAAAAAAATCTAACTCATCTTCTTCCTGATCACACCGCCAACTTTACCCCTCCCACCACCAACATCATCACTAACGCCGTCACCACCACCATCTCCACGGCTCCTCCAAATTTAACAACCATTTAGTACATTGCACGACTCTAGTTACTTGAGAACTCATCTTCTCCGGCCGAATTCTTCCCTTCCAACCATAGCCAAACCAAACCCATCTTCTCCATTCTAAATTGCAGTAGATTTTATCCCCCATATCGCCAAAATGCAGATTTCCTCCCTCAGTCTCCACCATTGCCACACAAACTAAAACCTTTATTCGTACTATGTAACAGGTTGGTGAAATACCCGATAAATTGGGCCCGGTTAGGTTTATTTTATGTATTAATGATGGTACACAGCCCACAGGGCTATCGTAAGGAGAAAATAGTTGGGGGGGGGTTATTCTGCGTCGAAATGATAGTACGCCGGGCTTTTTTATAGTTAACCCCACACTTCAAGATAAAATTAGAAGCAACAAGTGCTCAAACACTTCCATCCACAGTTAAAGTATATCCTATAACTATGATAGAAGACATAATGAAGGTTCACAATCCAGCAGCAACGTGTATTTTCAACGCTTTTGCTAATCATGTTATTTCAAAATTGATTATCAAACAGCAACTGCCTGTCGAAAAGGCGGAAGCAAGAAGTGCTTGAACTCTTTTATTGAAAGTTATCAATATCCTACAAAATGATACGAAAATAATGGTACATATCATGCATAACATTGTTCTAGCATTGATTATAAACCAAAAGTATTGAAAAATACATATCCCAATTCAAAGGCTATCCTTTTATCAGTGAGAAACTAAATAATGCATACAGGGAAGGGGAAAAGAAGGTCAAATGAATGAAACAGTAGCAGGTGAAAAAGTTGAAGAATTGTACCTTAGCTGAACAGCTTCTTTCTCATACAATAGAGGCGCCATACAAACTGCACATTTGGAGCAGTGCTGTTTGATTAGCAGGATCAAGATTTTCATTGATAACTCGAGGAAACCTCCCAGGGGAATGAGCTGAGAGATTTGCGAGTGTAGTCACCAAAAATTGTTTTGGATCCCTGATTTCCTTCAAAGGATCCTCTTCCTTTTTACCAGCATTATACAGATGAACAAAGGTAGCACTGTAACCAACTGTTTCCCCAAAATCTGGAACTTCTTGCTCCTCCTCAACTCTGTCCTGCTCTGGCCGTGACAGAAGCGTGACTATGCTATCCAGCATCTTACCCCAATGTTTATCAGCTGCAAGATCCAACAGCAATGGAGCTTCACTAATAAGTCTAGTTGAAGCAACTGAAGCCAACTTAAGCTCAATTGGACCAGTGATAAGCTTAAGATTAGGTATCCAAAACTGCTCAAGAATTGCTGGAAAAATATTTTGTTGAACAGCATTAACCGAATCCACAAGCTTCTGGGGCCCATGCTTTACCAGAAAGAGAGACATGAAGATCACAAGAGACTTCACAAACTTCACAGTTCTGTTATTCTGGAGCCGTGTAAATAGTGAAGCCCAGATGTGCCGCATATAATCTGCAAGTACATCATATCCAAGGTTCTCAATGACAGTATTCAGCACATAAAACCCCTGCTCATCTGTGCTTGGAGATGAAACAAGCCTATTGAATATACCAAGCACATGGGATAACCTTCCTTCTCGATTAAGCTCATGGGGTGACTTTTGAAGGAAAGACTGAAGCAATCGGACGAGGGCAGGGACATTTGCAGATTTTTTCCACGACTCGGGCAACAAAAGAAGATCAAATATCTGCATGTAATGTGAAGGAATAGGAGGTCTATTCAAATCCAAAAGTTGGGCCAACAACTGGAATGCATAGGGGAAGAACTCTGATACATCTTTTGTTAAGATCGTCTGAAGGCTGGGAAATAGGCTCGCTTCAAAGGCTGGCACAAGGGAAGGATGCTTCTCACAAGCTCGCCTAACAAGAACAGCCACGGACTCAAACAGATAGTGGTTGAATACAGGATTTTTTGGGTTCTCACAAACTCTGTTAAGAACGGTTGTCAACCCAGTAATGCAAGGTGAAGCTACCTCAGGGGAAATATCTGCCACTCCCAGAACCCTCATGATACACTTCATTATGTACTGATTCTCCTCGGACTCAGGCTTCTCCAAAGCACCAAATAGGTTGGTCATCAACACAAGCAGAACTGGACCAATGTCCGCTGATGTATATCTTGCGCGTGCACCTTCATCCTTGACCAGCAAGAGTTTCTCAATGCAGCTACCAGCATAAGAATGCACCACATTTGATTCAGAAGCAAGAAAACGGATCACATCGGGAATCAATGCCATTGCAACTGGTTTGGAGATTTGATTTCTAAACATCGTAAAGAACTTCAAAGCACCTGCCTTCAACATTGGAAAGCCATTAACATCCTGGCTCTGTAACTCTGGCACAATAACTGTTCTGAAAAAGCTCTCAACATCAACTAGATCAGTTGAGACTGAACTACCACCTGCCCTTTTCGTGGCAAGGGAAACAACCAAATAAATGGCACAATCCTTATACTTCCAATTTCCTGTTGGGTTTTCAGCAAACAAAGCCAAACACCTATGTATCTGGCTGGAAACTATTTGTGTAACCTTCTCTTTGTAATTTGCACCAATGCCCTTAAGGAGTTCACATGCTATCCTCCGTCTCGTGTCTAGATCACTCCCTTCCATATCCCTTCTTATAAACTCAACATAATTCATTTCAAACAACTCTTCGTCCTCATCCCTTAGCATCACATTTGGGATAACAATGCTCTGACAAATTTGCTGTAAAATCTCATCCCCAGCAAACAAAGTGTGATGAACACTAGTGCTGACTGTGGTTAAGAACTTGATAGCTGTCACAGTAAGCCGTTCACGGCTAGGAGAAGCTGAAGCAACCACAAGGAGACTCCACACAGCTTGCACAAACCCACTCAAATACTTTTGAAACAAATCCTCCTCCTTCTCCATATACAAGCTTATATTCTCACAAACCGCCGCACGCAGCTCATCCACGAGAGAGAGCCCATCCCCACCGGCATCTTCAAGAGCAGGGTACTTTACAGTAAGATAATTCTTAAACTCAAGCATCCACTTGTCCATCGTATCTTCAAAAAACTCGGGCAAATCCTGAAAATTCAATGAATAGAATATTCGACAACATAGTCTCTGGGCCTCCACAAGCTGCCGTAGAGTTGAAGCCGGCCCATTTCCATTCCCGACACTATTAATCAAAGCAGCAATCTTTTCAAACACACCCAACAAAGGCGCAGCAAAGTTATCCAAACAATACTTCAAATCAATAAGCAAGTCGTTTGTCTTAAACTGATACCTAAACTTCTTAAACAACGAATTAAGAGTGGCCAGAATCCCATTCATAGACGCATAGTCTGATCCATCTACAGCCCGTTCTAAACTTGTTTTAAGCTCGGGAAGCAAAGCAGGCCACGATTTCGGGAAATCATGGTTCCCAATAATAGCTAAGGCTTCGCTAAGCTGTGCCTGGATTTTTGGGGAGGCGGAGAGCATGAGGGGAACTATTAGGGCTTTGATTTGTTGCTTCTCCGAGTCGGGAATAACAGTGGATGTCGATTGGGGGCCCCACCTGGCCTTGAGGTGGTTCTTAAAGTTGACGGCGGCGGACTGGCGGATCTGTTCGTCGACGGATGGCTCAGCAACAAGACGAAGCACGGCTAAGCCGTAGTTGGGGGAATCGGAAGCATCGGAGAGGTTTTTCTCAGCGCGGCGGCGCGGGTCAGGGAGTGGAGAGAGAGTGTCGAGGAACGATTGGGAGAGGAATTGCAGGGTTTGCTGATTCCACTCCATTGCTTAGGGTTTTCTTTCCTGCTAGGGTTTATCAGAGATTTTGTGAAGGAGCTTTAATCTGTTGCAGTTTTTGAATAATTAATTAAAATGTGAAGCAAAAAAACACAAAAATGGATTCTATGGAATGGAAATGGAGAAATTTGAAGAGATCAAAGGGAAGGGATTAGTGTACCTGAGACACTGTGACGACCAAATTCAAACGCAACGGAGAGAGAGCGAGAGAAGAAAATGCGTGAGTTTGAAATTTTCGTGAGAAGAGTAAAGGAGGGACTTGTATGGGAAATTTGGGCTTAGGGAATGGATTTAGACTTGAGTGTTTTGGGGAGTGTATATTTGAATAATGATGGGCTTAAATTGGATGAAATAGGCAAAAGGCCCAATTTGACAGTTGGCCATGAAACAAAGTGTGATTGGCATGGGTCGGGGTGGAAATTGGAATGGAAAACTCCTATTTCCGTCGAACTCAATCTGAATATTTTCAATTCTGAAATAATACTCTTTAGCCTGATTTTCAAAATTTTGATTTTTTATTTTTTTTTTTGAAATTTTTTGAATTGATATCAGGTTCAAACTTTTCGAAATCTAATTCGAAATATTTTCGAAAATTATATTTCAAAATTTCGATTCAATTTTCGACTTCCGATTTCCAACTTACCAAGTATACATCACTTTTTTGAATATAAAATATATAGTTGTTAGAACCTCAATTCTTGAGTTTAATATTTTGGTAAAAAGTCAAAGCTCAAACCCATAACACTACAAGAAAAAATCGGATTAGCTACGGAAAATCGTCGCTAATCGCAATTAGCGACGAAAACACCCCGTCGCCTTCCGTCGCTATATTTTTGCATTTAGCGAAGGAATTGTTCGCCGCTAGTTTTTTATGAAATTAGCGACGGACTTTTGCGTCGCTAATATTAATTCAAAATTAAATAAAAAAGAAAAATAATTAAAATTGAAAAAATTGAAAAAATTGAATTAATTAATTGTTCGTCGCTAATAAATTAATTAATTTCTTTTTCATTTAAATTTTCGATTAAATTTAGCGACGGAAATTTCGTCGCTATTATTAAATTTTTTAATTTTTTTTCATTTTTATTTAAATATAATACTTTAATTTAAATACACATTAAATAATAATAAAATATTACAAATATCAATATTTATTAATTAACAAAAATAATTACAAAATATTTCAAAACAAATAAAATTATTTCAAGTAGAGTATCAAAGAAGTCCTCTCCGGGTGTCCGGCTAGGAGCGGACGACATTACTGGCTGGGTGTCTGAGGAGGTGGCGGCCTGAGTCAATAGATGATCGATAGAGACGTAGTAGGGCATCGGCATCGTAAATGAAGGAGGCATGCCGTATGGCTGGTAGTAACCGACGACAGGCGACTGGTAGGTAGGCAGCGGTTGTGGCTGCAATTGCATCCTCATCATCTGATCCATAGCAACCTTCATCTGCTGCAGATCCGCTTGCACTTTTCGCAGTTGCTCCCGTTCCTTGGCTCTGATGACCTCAACCTGAGCGACCACTCTCTCATCAACCATAGACTGAATCGCCGCGGAAGTTGGAATACTCCCAGACGAACCGGAACCATGATCGGAAAGACGGGATTGGGTAGGTCGACCAACTTCCTCTGAGCCAACCTCCCTAAAACCGAAGACCCGATTTCCCCTCTGCTTCCTCCCCTCCCTCTGCACCTCTACCCAGGCATCGCCATCAAAATCAGGTGGAGGCTGCGACGAGATCCCTGCTCCCTCCTGCTGACCATTGCGCTCTCTGACTAGCTCATTGTAGCCAACCTGATATACAAGTTAAGTACAATATTAGTTATTTAACCCACCAATAATTTGTATAACTCAAATTTATTTAAGAAATTTATTCTAAAATTTACTTAAATATTGAGATTGGAAAACCTCATCGGCAAAATGAGTAACACCCTCGTCATCATATACGCGGCGTGTGGAGAGAAACGTCTCTGCCAAACCCACCCGATCACCATAAGTCAATCTCTATTAGAAAAAGGAAAAAATAGCATTAATAACTCTTTATTATACATCTAACTTATTTTTAAAAAAATTGGGCAGCATTCCCGCTAAAAATGGACATATTATTTATATTTTAAACCTGATAAACACAAGTATGAAAAAATTGAAAAATATATATATATATATATATGAAAGCACAACGGGGGAATACTAAGCCATTGGCACCACCCTAATCACAATTTACTATTAAAATACAACGTACGGGGGCATATTAAGTCATTGGCACCACCCCAATTCCAACGTACATTCAAAATATAAAATTCTAATGTATACCCTTACCCCGACTCCCACATCTGTTTGTCTTTGCTCTATCTGACTCCTTCTTTGCATCCTCCGAATCTCAATAAGCAACAACTGCAGCCCATACATGTGGACCCTAGTTTTCTGGGCGTCCCTTGCCCTCCTTATAATCCATCTTCCTGTTATAGATGTAATTACTATAACGGGCCTCGGTCATACCCCAGAACGCCCTCTAAAACTGGGCTTCCATGGAACCGACCTCGGTATCCACGGTATATACAGTCTGTCAAAACAAATAAATATAATGAGATGTACAAATAATAAAGCATAAATAAAAAACACTTAAACTAACAAATTATTCATAAAAAATTTATATAATACCTCAAAAGCAAGGCGCCACGCTTTCTTCTCGTCCGCTGTCACTAGCTTATGCTTTGGCCACCATTCCCTAGACACTCTACGCCCGAGGAAATGTCCAAACCAACGATCAGGCATGGGCTCCCCACCAACAAACCTACAAATTTAGCAACATAAAACGTATTAATTGTAAAAAGATAAACAATTGTGTACAATATAATCAAACAAGCTAAACATTAAAATTAACTTACTGGCCGTATCTAACATGTAGCATCCATCTTTCCCCTGCATCCTTCTGTAGCCCCGGAGCAGGAGGTCCATCAGCCGCCTGTATAGCCGATGTAGAAGTATCGGGTGTACCGACAGGGATACTAGAAGGAGATTCAACCTCGGTGGCAGCGCTAGAGGCCGTAGGTGTGTTGGGCTGGCGCTCATCAAGTATAAACCTTCTAGACTCGTCTAGAAGGTTGGCGGGTATCTCCCGAAGGAGCCACTAGCTACTATACGCCCTCTACCCCTGCCCCTAGCCCCACCTCGATCCATATCTAGCTAGTTGTATCAAACATCTATTAACTCTACACTTGTAATAAGAAGATATACACATTAATTAATATTACATAATCATTAACTA
>JAOWAN010000051.1:12308689-12318828 GCA_028566635.1 Lobelia cardinalis | reverse complement strand
TCTCTCTCTCTCTCTCTCTCTCTCTCTCTCTCTCTCTCTCTCTCTCTCTCTCTCTCTCTCTCTCTCTTCTTTCTGAAAGAAATGTGTTTGAAGTTTAAACCTTTTGACGTCTTTCGATTTAATATTCACTTGAATAATGGTAAGGGTGGTTTTAGATCCATGACATGTGAGAGTATTCAGTCATGCCGAAAAGTCAATTGGAATACTATAGTAGACGAACACCTATAGAAAATAAATTTAATGCACCGAAAGAGCTCTTGCGCATCTTGTGACATGAACATCGGGTTGAGTTTTGGCACCCTTTGTTTGAGGCCACCTCAATCCAACTCAATTAAGTTTTTGAAAAATCGAAGGTCGAACTCGTTATAATTGGATTCGGCTAAATTTGTTTTCTGCATTACGAATGAGAGGAGTATTACAGAAAATTCGAATGGGGTTTCTCATCCTAGTTTAAAGAAAAGAAGGCTTGATTGATGGTTTTGTATATGAGTTGTCGATTCAAGAAGGAACAAATGAAGTAGGCTAAAGAAAGAACAAATGAAGTATCTCCTCCGCCATTTAAAAGTTAGTGAATAAGACTTACAAAATCTATTTAGGGGTGAAAATAGAAGAGTCCTTAAATTATGTGTAATTTGGTAATTGATTTATCCCTTAAGTTTATTTTAGGTAAAGTAGGAATTTTCTTAAGCTTTGATTAGTTAAAAGAGATTTTTTTAGCAAAAGAGGTCTACCTACATGTGCAGTTGGTATACTGAGCATATAGACACTTCTTGCTAGGAGTGTTCATTTTATTCAAAAATATACATAAAGATTATAAATTATGTACATACTATGAATATAAAATGCACACGAGTTATATGATTATCATGTTCATAATTATTATGTACATTTCATATTTATATTAGATACATAATTCATAAATCTTATATATATTTTTGAAGAAAATTGGCACTCATAAGGAGTGCCTAGGCGCTCAATATGATTTGCGCATGTGGTGGGGCCTCAGAATATCGAACGTGTGATGCTAGCACACTGGCACCTTATAAGTGAGATTTAGCAGAAATCATCTCACAAAATGGTAAGAAGAAAGAATAACTAAACTACTTGAGGGCTATATGCCAATTAACTAAACGTATAGTAGTCATATGCACAATGGCAAGTCAAATGGGGTCTTTCGCAGTTTAACCAAAGTAAAGAGAATCGTCAAGATGATCTTAAAACTAACATATAATAATACTACTAAATCGTTAACTTAAATCTATGCGTAAATTTGATTGCCACATTAGTAAGCATATACAATGCATTCCAATCTCAACGATAGGTCAAAGTGTAGATTTTATTTTCCGATTTTGTACTTTTCTTAATGAACTTGACCCAAAGACGCTCCTCATGAAAGGATGTACACGATTGATTGTTGAGATTTGAATTATCATATGACTTAGCTACACTCTTTCTTACTCAAAACACTTGGTTCATTTTTATTCATGATCACGAAAAGGAAAAATAAAAGCTTTATTGAAATGAAGGAAGAATTATATTTTGCGTCTATATATATCTACTTTACTAACTTAAAAGTAATTATACATGTGATCACATTTGTAAAATATTTATTCCATTGTTTCAAAAAATAGTATCATATATTTATTTCTTGCTGATTGATCGTCACTGTAATTAATGATTGCTAAAATGAAACCAAACGAACACTACAAAAAAGCAGTTGTTTACCAACGGAAGATTCATCGACAAAAAGGAATCTTCTGTCGGCATTCCATTTTGCCGACAAATATCTTCCATTGGATTCTATCGCCATTTTTCATGGTATTCTAGTAGTGGAAAATTTTGGTTGTTTGAATGTTACAAGTGAGTTCATTGGTTGGTTGTTTAATGTCACACTAGAGTTATTGTAGTCATTTACACGTGTTGATAGATTTATTGGTTGGGTGTCTGAATATCTCAACAAAGTTATTGATTGATATTTGAATATCACAACAAAGTTAATGATTGATCAGTTGAACGTTGTGGAAAAAGTTATTGGCCTCTCAATTGAATGTCATAAGAGTCATTGGTTTACCATATGAACGTCACGACAAAGTTATTAGTTAGTGATTGAAGGTTGAAATGAGGTATTGACCGATCATTCAAATGTCACGATAAAATTATTAGTTGATTGTCCGTGCATCACAATAAAATTATTGGTTAATCAATTGAATATTAGAATAGAATTATTGGGTGGTAATATGAACACGACAAAGTTATTTGCTTGGCTGATTAAAGGTCACGACAAGGTGCTGGTTGGTCGCGTCTATAACTGTAATGTTATTGATTTGGTTGTCTAAATGTCTTGAGGGATTTATCAACTGATGTTTGAATGTTATAATAAAGATGATTGGTTGTATGGACGTTATGGAAAATTCGTTGGCTAGTCATTTGAGGTCATGAGATTTATCGGTTAGTAATTTGTATCTCAATATAAAGTTATTGGTTGTTGATTGAATGCCATTATAGAGTTACCGACAGAGTGTTTTAAAGTTACGAAAAATTTATTGATTGATGGATCACATTATTTTTTAGTTGATTATCTGAACGTTATGATGAAGATATTTGTTGGCTGATTCAATAGTAACGACAAAGTTACAGATTCTCTGTGTCAGAATTATGACAGAGTTGTTGGTTGGTCGATTAAATATAATTATAGATTTGTTGGATATACTTTCTCTAAAAGAATGCTCTTTTTTAAAAAACTATAGATATACAACAACTATTATTGTTTAACTCATATAACATATAAATTGTTCGTATATTATATATTTAATTTTTGACTTATCTTTTACTATTGTTACGCCGCCACAAAATTTTTTCGTTAATAAGAATAAAATTTTCTTACCGAGCAATTCCCAGATGAGCAAGGGTCGGATCGAATGCAATAGCGTGTGATATTTGATAGATGATATGTAAAGTGAAAAAGTACGAGCGATATATAAAAAATGGTAAAATCCATAAGAAAATCATATATTAAATATCAAATTTCGAAAATATCAGATTCATGATCTGAGTCCTAATAAGGTAAACTTTTTTTTATGTCTCCTTAGTTAGCATCAAATAAAGTTTGATATAAAGATAAAATAAGAGAGTTAAATCCGTACAAATTAACATGAGATGTTCTTCAATCGAACAAATTAATAAATTAAATAATAGGAAATAGGCTTACAAATTGATGTCCAATTTGAGTCTTCATCACAATTTTGTCCAAAGTATTGATTAATTTCAGTAAAATAAAAATATATTGAAATTCATTAGAGAAAAAAAATCAAAATAGGGAGGAAATAATAAACACGTTTGAAAGTTTCTATTTAGGGAAAGATCTAATCTAACTCTTCAAAACCCCATGTGAAATTTAATGGGACATACAAATTTATTATTTTATTCCACTTCTTTATTTTTGATTACTTAATTGAAAAGTGAAATAACTTGAAACAAACTACACAAGTTTTATGCCGACTCCTATTCAACACATGACCATGAAACCTTTTCTTTTTTTAATTATATTTTATCATCTGCTTTTAAATATTTTTTTTCTATTAAATATCTGAACCGTGGTTACTTTCTTCACTCTCCACGCTACTAACCACGGTTTTAGACACGCGTAGTTGGGATTTAGAGTGCATACCCAAACACTTTCCCACCTCTCTCTCTCTCTCTCTCTCTCTCTCTAAAATCATCACATTACTAGAAAAGGAGGCAGTTCTCACATTTTTCTTCTGCTCTAATTACCGATCGTTTGTTTTCCGGGAAAAAAGAATCGTGGGTTTTGCTATACAAACCGTCACTTTCCCGTAAAAGGGAATTCAGTTCAAACAGAGGTTTCTGTGGCATCTCTATCTATACTGGTCTGTATGCTCTTTTCACCATTTTTGTGTTTCTTGATATATGTTAAAGATTGTATTTTTTTAACGGGGTTTTGTTGAAATTTGACAGATAAGTTTGTTTAGAGATTGAAAGATCTGAAACTGGGTATAGAATGATCTAAAGATTGATTTTTGTGAAAATGTTTGAGATGGGATTGTTTTGGATTTATATGATGTTCTGTTGAATTTGATATTGTGGGCAAAGGGTTGTTGGTGGTGTTGTTCATTTGTAGTTTTGGGGAAATATTTTGATTTGGTTTTGTTAAAGTTTGAATCTCTTGCTGTGGGAGAGTTGTGTTTTGGAGTTTAGAGATGAAAATGGAGGTGAATATGGAAGGGGTGATGTGGAGTGATGAGGATAAAGCAATCGTGGCTGCTATTTTGGGTACAAGAGCCTTTGATTACTTGATGACAAGCTCCATCTCTGCTGAATGCTCCTTGACATCATTGGGAAATGATGAAAATTTGCAAAACAAGCTGTCAGATCTTGTAGACCACCCAAACTCAGCCAATTTCAGTTGGAATTATGCCATCTTCTGGCAAATTTCACGCTCTAAGGCTGGGGATTTGGTTCTGGGATGGGGGGACGGGTCTTGTAGAGAGCCAAGGGAAGGGGAAGAGTGTGAAATTGCCCGAACTCTAAACCTTAGGTTGGAGGATGAGAATCAACAGAGGATGAGGAAGAAAGTGCTTCAGAAATTGCATAAACTGTTTGGGGGATCAGATGAGGATAGTTATGCTTTTGGATTGGATAGGGTTACTGATACTGAAATGTTTTTCCTTGCTTCAATGTATTTTTCCTTTCCTCGAGGGGAAGGTGGGCCTGGAAAGTGTTTTGCTTCCGGGAAGCATGTCTGGTTTTCCGATGCTTTGAGGTCGTCTTCTGAATATTGTTTTCGCTCGTTTCTTGCTAAGTCTGCTGGAATTCAGACTGTTGTTCTGGTTCCAACTGATGTTGGGGTAGTTGAGTTGGGTTCAGTAAGATTCATACCTGAAAACTTAGAGCTATTGCAGTTAATTCGGTCTTCATTTTCAACGTTTTCATCACTAGTTAGAGCAGCCAAGCCGGTGGCAACTGTTGCTGTTGCTAACCAGAAGATAGATGGAAATGCCCGTTTCTCGAATTTGGGTATTGGTGAGAGAAAAGATGGAAATGCACATGCTCCTGCTTTTTTCTCAAGTTTCGGTGCAGCTGAGCGGACTGGTAGAGTGTCAAAGATATTTGGGCAGGAATTGAATTCGAATTTGGTTCGGCCCCAATTTAGGGAGAAGCTTGCTGTCAGGAAGGCTGAGGAGAGACCATGGGAATCAGCATACTCTAATGGGCATAGCCTTCCATTTGCAAATACTCGCAATGGTGTTCTTGGTTCGAATTGGGGACAGTTTAGTGGTCCTCAAAATAAAATTGCAGCAAATAATCAACAAGAGGTCAGCAATGGTACCCAGGATGAATTTCGGTTCAACAATTTCAGGCCTCAGATACCCGTACAGATGCAAATTGATTTTACAGGGGCTACTTCAAGGCCTTCTGTAACTTCTAGGCCAGTTAGCAATGACTCTGAGCTTTCAGATGTGGAGGCTTCATGCAAGGAAGACAGAGCGGGCCTAGCTGATGACAAGAGGCCTCGAAAGCGTGGGAGAAAGCCTGCTAATGGAAGGGAAGAGCCTCTGAACCATGTAGAGGCCGAGAGGCAGAGGAGGGAGAAACTCAACCAGCGATTCTATGCCTTGCGAGCAGTTGTGCCTAACATCTCGAAGATGGACAAGGCCTCCCTATTAGGAGATGCCATTGCTTACATCAACGAGCTTCAGAAGAAGCTCAAGGACTTGGAATCAGAGAGAGAGAAGCTTGGAAGCACATCCAGAGAAGCATCAGGTTCGGAAGCGCATAACCTTAGTTCGGAAGTTCAATACGGGGTTCCCAATATTGATGTTCAAGCTGCACATGATGAAGTTACTGTCAGGGTCAGCTCTCCTTTAGATGCACACCCTGTGTCTAAAGTCATCCGGGCATTTAAAGATGCACAAATCCATGTTGTTGAATCAAAGCTTGCTGCAGGAACTGATACTGTGTTTCACACATTCGTCATCAAGTCTCAAGGACCGGAACAGTTGACCAAAGAGAAGGTAATTGCTGCATTTTCCCGGGAATCCAGCTCCGTACAGTCATTACCAAAAGTGCGGTAAGAAGAAACTTTTTTGTTTGACATTAGTTTGTAGGAATGATATGTAGTGGAGAAGAAGCAATTTAAAAGCTTCTGCAGTGGTTCTTTTTTGGTATACATCAGTTGAAGCTACAAGTAGAAAATAACTACCCTCCTATTGACAAATTAGAGCAGCAAAATTCTATTGTTTGTTTATAGTATACATATTTGTCATGAGGAATAGTTCTTTTTAAGATACATTAGTTAAATGTAAGCTTCAGTACTCTTTTCTTTTCTTTTTTTTTTCCATAGCTTATATAAGATCTCTTAGTTTATTTTGTTATTTGTTGATTTTTTTTTTTTTTTTTCTGTGGCAAGGAAATTCACTTTGATGATAATTTGATTCCATTCTTGATATTGCATTCTCGTAAAATAAGTGATGTAAGTAAGCTTTAAGGTCTTATGGCACACAATAGATGGGCACTTGTCTTGATGGCTATTCATTTAGTGAAGAATGAAGATCATGTCTAGTGCATGCAGTCTATCTTACCTAGGCTACAAGGATAAGATTGTTTCTAATTTCAAACTCAAGAAGAGAAAATTTTGTCTAGTCTAATGTACTTTTTTTAGTACAAACTCAAAAAGATGAGTGGCATTAGTTTGTAGTTCGAATTTGAGAATTTTGGTTATAGAGGAATAGCTATATCATCCTACCAACCTGACAATTTCAGGTAATTATGGGGTAACCATACCATTGCGCGAACTCGAGAATTTCAGGTTAGAGTGGAGTAACTGTATGATTGCACATGTCTCGACCTCGCAGGTTAGTGTGGAATAACTGTATGCACATGCAGTCTCGACCTTTTTGGTAACTCGGAACCATTTCAAGACATTTTCTACTAAAAGTAACGGTAGATTTGCACAATGAACTGACTGCTATTGAAAGTTATGGGCAAATTGTGATGTGCAAGTAATTGTTTTCCTTGTTCAAGCAATTTCATATCAAGTATAGTAACATTTACAGATTTGGATTCACTTTTGGATGTTATTTTTGTAAAGAGCAATCCTGTTTTGTGTGTTTCCTATGCCAGTCTTTTACTGAACATGACAACTACACCTAACCAAACCTGTATGAAATGGAAATCAAAAACATTGGTAAACATGTGGAATTTGTGTGCCATTCTCAAAGCTTTTTGGTCTTTGTTAGAATGATAAAAAGGGCGAATTGGTGACAATTTCTATAGTATGATTTTTTAACATTTTTCCTGAACATGTTTTTGATGTTGCTTAAATTACAAGCAGCCTACCGCTTTTGAAAAGTTGCCTCACTATGCCTTACATACATACTCCCTTCCCCCTTTTTAATTGTCCGCTTTCTTTCTCTTTACATGAGAGCTTTATGTCGCGTTCATGACTCTTCGGAGGGAGTATTTTAGTTGGACTAGTGGAGCTGCGTTTTATTTCACAGGGATCTAAAAGCTTTCCTTCCAAGTAGTGGAAATGTGAAGCCCTTTTCATCTACATGGTAAACCTATTTTTTGATGGTAACGACCTTCTTTGGCCATCCTTCCTATTGGAAAATTCATGGCGAGATCAGATCCTCTATGTCAGTTAATCACATATTGGTGGAACCCACTAATAATGGGACCCACCAATATAAGAGTGGTGATTGAAAAAATGACACACAAATGATATAAAAAATTCAAACTCATTCACGGTCATTGACGAACACCTCACACCTCACGTGGATTGCCTCATTTGTTGATATGAACAAATTTGGTGAGTTATTACACCCTTGTGGTGTGGGTGTGGTGTGAGTGTGACCATGCATATTCACACAAAATGCGTGAGCCAAGTCCAAGTGGGTCATGAACCCCAAATGGGAACTTTTGTAATTTACTAACCCCGCCCGCCGGTGCACGCAACGCCTCTGAATATGAATCGTGCTACATATTGTTTGCAAGGATGAGTTTAATGTTTTGACATACTTGGTCAAACTATGTCAATCATGAATTACATATTTGAGAAATTAAGATGATAATGCGGGAATGTTTTGCGCCAAAATTCTTTTTATTATGTTCTCCAGAGTGATTTTCATCCAAATTTTTTTATTTTTATTTTTTCTCTCTCATTGGTCCCACGATTTTTCTATCTATCTCTCACTTACGTTTTACTTTAATTATTACAAAAACTCAAAAACCAAATTAATAAATCACTCATTCAAACGCAACCTTTATTTTTTGGATGCTACGGAAATGTTAATTAATTGAAAAATTACAACTAGATACTTGGACCAGTTTGGCTGGTCATAAAATAGAAAATAATTTGTGTATTTTTTATCCAGATTTTTTGATTTTTCTCTCACTGGTTCCATATTTTTTTTTCTATTTATCTCTTTCTTACTTTTTACTTTAATAATTAAAAAAACTCAAAAATTAAATCAAAAAATCACTCATCCAAATGCACCATGTTTTCTCTTTTATTTTTACATACTCCTATTTATACCTTTATACCTTATCAAACATCACATCAACTCACAACTACATCGTTCTCTCTCCATCTTCATCAAATATCTCTTTCAAATATTACATTAAGAGCAAAATTGAAAAAAAATTCAAAAATCAAAAACACCAAAACTTAAAAATTTTAAAATCATAAATTTACAAAATACATTTTCCTAACTAATCCAGATCACTTACTCAATCGACATTGATATTACTCCCTCCGGTTCAAAATAGTTGATCTCTTGGGAACAAAATTTTGTTTCAAAATAGTTGATGTTTAAATTAATTTTCTGCAATATTCCTAAATTACCCTTCTGCCTTAAGTAATAATCTCAATTAATGCTTCTTAATTGATGTTTAATTTTTACCAAGGAAGCTTAATCTTTTCGGCTGTTCAATTCTTCAACTTCCATGCTCCATTACTCCAACATAAGTTTTTCTTTCCAATAAAAATCACGATTCTTTATGAAAATGTTAGAGAGGAGTAAAAATGGAAATATAATACATAATAAATGCTTTTCTTGGTTTGTGGATTGAAACATTAAAAATCAACTATTTTAAACTGGAGGGAATATATTTTTGTTTAACATTCCAACTATTTCTTAAAACTCTTTAAATTTGGAATTTATTAGTAAGGGTTTTCTAGCTAGGGTAAAAATGAAAGGAGTCCAGTCGCCAATTTTGACAATAACGAGAAACAAGTGTGTTTAGTAGAGAGGTTTTCAATTTGATTTTTTTTTTTTGAATTTTTATAATAATTAAGGTAGGTGTGTGTACGTGTGTGTGTGAGAGAGAGAGAGAGAGATATGTGAAATCAATGAAAATAATAAACATTAAAAGTTGAAGCTAAAACCATCCAAAACCCTTAAGATTTTGTTTGGATGACCGGTTTTTATTTTTTTCATTTATGATAAATTTTAGTTTAATATTTGCATGACATATTTTTTGTATCGAATTTTGTGATTTTCTCTCTCATTATTTAATATTTTAAAACTTATATTTACATTCAAATTAAAACATCAAAACAAAGTCATTAAAATATATCATCCAAACGTGCCTATTTGATTGTAGCATGCACCTCTAAACACACACTTACGCTCAGATCATAAGTCAGCAAGGGCGGAGCTAGGTGGGGGCGAGCGAGGTGTGCCGCCCTCACCGTGGTAAAAATTTATTTATTAGTAGTAGTGGTCGTCGGAAATTAGGGAGGTTTTTCGCCTTCGCTCGTCTTATTTGTCTTACTTATTTTTCTCCGACGAAATTCAGTTTAGTTCTTTTATTTTTATTTTTTTGAAAATTTAGATAAACATTGAATCTCCAAAATAAAATAATGTGGTTTTGTTCCCAATTCTCGTAGTCGTTATAAAATAGATGTGGATTACTTTTCCGTATTTTCATCTCCGATCCACCCGTCGAGTTGTTTGAACGAAAATTTTTTCTCCCCGTAGAGTTTCGCCCCCACCTCAAAATATTTCTGGCTTCGCCACTGCAAGTCAGATATATCACAATATTTCAATATCTCAACATCAAACATATTTCATATATTTTCAATATCTTACTCAAATATCACCCAACATCACAAATAA
>JAOWAN010000051.1:12290725-12305622 GCA_028566635.1 Lobelia cardinalis | reverse complement strand
CATGAAAGTCGTGCGAATCGAGTCGAGACGGATCCAAACGATTCGAACCGAATCGAATCCACGAGTTGGCTTGACTTGTTTACAGCCCTAGGTGCTACTGTTGACGTTGTCCCATCGATGAATAGTTGAATAAATAGTAAAAGACCACTTGATCTTATACTATAGATAGATTTTGAATTCGAGTATTCAGAAAAATTTTGCACACGGTCAGATCAAAAATACTAGTGAACAACAAAAAAATATTATATTTTACATTTTATGTATTTAGGGAGTAATATTGTGTAATAATGAAATAATATCATATCACATGATATCTTATAATATTTCTGGACCCACATTTTACCATCTTGGTGTAAAAAAGATGTCCCGGCATGCACATTAGTGCAAAAACCTTCACGTCCCATAAACACAGCACGAAATTCCAATTCCCTAAACCAAACTTGGCGACAAAGCTACAATAATAGCGGGACGCCACTGAACCATAATCCACCTTTTAATTGAAATTATTTTCAATTTCACAAATTTCTTCTTCTGTAATCCATAATCAATTCCAATTGACGTCCACATTTTCATCATTTCAGTTTATGATCATCTCCACCTAGATCTTCTGACTGCCGTCATGCTTGTCGCTTCGGATCACCATTGTCGCCGTCGATCCAGCGGCGGGAGCTGCGATGTTCCGCCGCCGGTAAGTTTGAAGAAGCCGGAACGGCGGAAGTTTAAAACAGAGCGAGAAGAGAGTGCTGCGGACGGCGAAAGTACAAAACGACGACATCACGGCGAGAATAAGCAGCGTAGCGCTGGTTTGGAGAGGAGAGAGAAAAAGGCGAAGCTTGAGGGATCTGATGATGACGTGGATGAAGAGACTCAGCCGGAGGAAACAGAGATGAACCGGATTGTAGCCAAAGAGCAGGAAACGCAGTTCTCTGTTTTTAAACGAGGTCAAGAACAACGGAAATCAGCTGAAAGTAAATCATTGTTTAAAATGTTGGTGAGAAGAATCCTGAAACTTGTCTTTCTCTATCCTTTTTTTAACGAAAAAAAAATCGAAATAAATTACAGTTTAAAAATATTTTTTTCTACTTAAAATATTGTGGGGATCTGAGTTCATCCATTTAAGCTTGTATGGCTGAAAATGCTGAGAAATGCAATTCTTGTACCAAATGAGTAGATATATAATTTTTATTTTCGTTAAAGCATAGTAAAGTTGACCTAAAATAGTTAATAAAAATGGATTTCAGCTTCTAGATTTTACATTTATATCTAAGCCTATATAATTTAATTTCAATCTTTAAACATTGTATTAAAAATATTAAGATAGTTTTTTTTTAGGATTTTTCTAACGACAAGAAAGTTATACTGGTGTCAAAATGTAATCCACTTGGTCCAAAAATGTCGAAACACTATACCATAACAGAACCATTTAGGTAGAACTTAAAAAGTGATGGAGTCTTTCAATATGGTCACTAAAGAATAGCAGCATGAGCATGAGCATGAGCATGAGTTTAGGTCTTATTGGAAAAACGTTAATGTGGCCGAAGATAAGCCATTGGTGAATGACAAATCGTCACTGTTGGCATGAAGAAATGAGTTGACTAGTTGGACCCATGAACACACTGGTATATAGGTGGGATAGTGGCAGGGAGACGGCTGAGGTAACTAGTCGATTGATATGATGGCGAATAAGCAGTATCATGATAGAAGATATTGACATGTAGTTGTTAGTTTGTGAGTCCACTCAGTGGTGCATAAATAGATGATAGAAATTAGGATGATGAGCTCTAACGTTTGATCTTTGCTTTCTGGCTTGTAAGGAATGTATCTTGCTACTTTTGATATTATGTTGTACTCTATATAGAACTTGTGATTCTGCCAAGATTTGAGACGAGATGCTACCTTGAATAGGAAGTTTACATCTGTGATTGCAGGAAATGGGATATTTTGCTCGCATAAAGAGGGTGAATGTTGGTTCTTGCAAGGGTGTGAGGAGTGTTCGCCAGCGAAGGAAGAATTTCCTTATCCTCAAAGTATGGCAAGTGGAGAATGGGTTCCTGCCGATGAGATTACTTGTAAGTGTTACAGAATTGCCCTGTTTTATCAGTTAGAGCCAATATGGAGGGGATTAAAAATGTACTCTCTCAGTGTGGCTTTTGTGTTTCCTTGTCTTTTCGAATTCTCCTTTTCATTTTGGTGATTCAAGTTGCAACCTTCAAAATGTTGAGTTTACTTCCTCCTCTGCAATGCTTAATATTCATTTGGCATTTTGCATTACTCGTGGTTTCAAATTTCAATCCCAACTGCATAGGTGGTGTTTTTTGTAACCAAAGTTCGTGACAGGTTGGTTTCACCCCACAAATGAACGCCAGAACAGTTCTTTGTTACTGCAGCATCTGATTATGTTAAATTTGGAAATCAAAACATCCTAGATCTATCTATGGCCAAATTGTTGCTCTTTCAACCGTTAGTTGGAAAATTATCCTTTATTTTTGTTGGATTAAATGCCTTCAGGAAAAATCTAAATTGTGAGGTCGAACAGCTGTTCTCCGTGTGTGTATGTATGTGTGGCAGGACAGGAAACGGGAAGTTTCCTTCACACCTTCTGCACATGTGTACTGGCAAAGCGTTAATTTAAAATGTGTGTCGTAATATGTACTTCATTGCTGTCATGTGGTTGGTTTTTGATCTTGTTATTGACAAGTACCTCTCTTGATACAACTATAAGGGTGAAGTTTATTTCAAATGATAGTTGAATTATGCATATCGCATTTCCTTCGCCAGATGTATTCGTTATATCTTCTCACATAGAACTAATAGGTGAGCGACAACGTTATTCATCTAATGAACTCTGAATCAGTAAGCTTTACTTAAATGTAAGGTTAGGGTTTGCTTCATTCTAATAGCTCATATGTCAGGGCAAAGATGATGTGGGAAAGCAGCACATCCCGTTGAGATGTCATCAATGCAAGAGGTACAGTAAGAGTAGTACCATCCTCTGCTCCAAATGCAAAAGAAAGCGATTCTGCTATGAATGCCTCAGAAAGTGGTACGTAGTAAGAAAGAGTGACAGAGACTGGGTTGCCCTTTTCATACACAGTTCGTATAAAATAAGAATTGGTTACTTGCACATGACTCAGTGCAAAGTGCACGAGTATGCTGTCTATTCAGATTGTTCTTCTTGTTTTACTTTCCTTTTTTTTGTTTCGTATTATTATGATAGTGCTTTTAACTTTAATTTGGTAAAAGTTATATCGATCTATACAATTGAACCAGAAAGGTCAAAGGTGGTAATTCTAAAGATCGAATTGATCCTAATGCACCACTGCCTCAGTAGATGTTAACCACTTTGATAACCTTGTGTGCACCAATGAATCACTTAAGAGTGTATAGCGTCCAATCTATTTTTGGACTTTTGGTTAGTTTACGTCAGGGCTGGCTTCTTCCTCTAAAGTTTGTGTTTCGGATAGGTGGCATATGATGTCATCTCCCGGCTACTTGGATTGTAGTATGATCCAGTACTTCGGGGTTTTGCCTATTAGAGCATTACAGAGGATACTCAATTGAAGGGTTGGTGTTAGATTATCAAGTGGCTATAATGTTATCACTCTTCAAGTAGGGATTCATATTGAAAGATCATGGCTTTCGTTTTTGTCTACGCTTCAACGTATTGGTGTGAGAACTGCTCGCATTTTCATTCTATCCATGTACCAGGAAACATACAGCCATTCTCTTTATCAATGCATAGGCTCTTGGATCATCAGTTGCAGTTAGTTGGGGTTTGGATATCGTGAATGAGGAATAAATGGTAGTAGTAGAAAGAAACAAATATGACATGCAACTAAAATCCCTCTATTATTTTGCTTTTCTTTTGCATTTTTTTCAAGAATCCTATGGTAGTAAAAACTGAAAGAGGTATTTTTCTTTCATTTTCCTTTAGTTTTCGTAGAAACTCCACGCACCAAAGTGCTGGATCAGCAAATGTCTGGAATGCCAACAAGAATTTATTATTGAATAAGAAAGGTGTGGACGATTCCTAAGCACACATAGACAAGGGGTGTATTAATTAAGAAAATGATCCATAGAGTTGAAAATATGTAAGATCCGGAGAATCCCAATAGATTTCGGAAAAGTATTCCTCCAAATCATCAAATGTCTGGAGATACTACTGACATGATTTGGTTTCTCTCAAAGAGGAGTTCATCTCTATACTCTTTAGCATTGGCTTACAGCATTCATTCAGAAAACTTGGATGCATCAGTAGATTTTTAAGCATTCCAGAAACTAGGATCGTTTGTACTTCTCTTCCAGTTTTTTTCTGATATATAGTAGTCCTATTGGGCTGCATAATTCTTGATTGATTATCTTCCACTGTTACCTGTTCTGCTCTATGTGCCAATTCACCCCGTGGATGAATCGGCAGTCAAAGTTAAGCTTGAGTTTAAGTGCTGTATGGAATCATCTGAATTAGATGAACAATGGATCAAGCTGTCAAGTTAGCAAAATAAAGCTCGAGTTTTAGTGCTATATGGTATCATCTGAACTAGATGAATTATGGATCTAGCTGTCTAATTACGGAAAATAATGGATTAAAGTTGAGGACCTAAATGGAAAGATGGTGTAGGATCAGGAAATAAACATATTTGATCATATTGCATACATTATCCCCCATTAATCTACTACATTAGTTCCAAACAAATAGAAGCGGTGAAACATAAATTCCTAACTGTGGTAACTATGCTGGCTATACTGCCTTTTATTTTTGCAGATAAGTTAACCTTTAAACTTTTCTTTTGTCACAACCTTTAAACCAATGCATATACTTGGAAAATCAATCTCAAATTATCAATAGAATCCGTCAACTTAATGTCATTAGTAATTGGTACTACACAAGTTTGGATATGATAAAGTTGAGCTTGATTCGCATTAGGTAATATTGGGCTGACATATTATGCAGCTGACTGTTAACAAGTATCCACCAAAGTTTCTATTTATTTTTACCTCAGAGTGCTTGGCATATGTGACTTCCAGTTAGGATATGATATTGACCTTCCGAATCATAGTTCTTACAATTTAAGGATGCTGCAGTATCTTTGATTGAATGACTGTTTACAATCCAAACCGATCCCTCTGCCATCTAAAATTATACAGTTTGCTGATTTTACTGATCAAATTTGATGAATGCTGGCTGATAAGTGTTGATTTATTTTTACTTACTGAACAGGTATCCTGAGAAAAAAGAGGATTTTGAAAGCGCTTGTCCTTTCTGCCGTGGTTACTGCAATTGCAAAGCTTGTTTACGTGAGAATATACATGTTAAGGTATCTGTATTATGTGTTTCAAGATTGCTCCCCTCTAATGAAGGTGGTGTTGTTCTTTATTTCTATATACTGTTATCATCTGGTTTCTTCTTTCAGGCTCACCGGAAAGAGTTGAATCCAAATGCTAAATTGCAGCGGCTGCTGTACTTGCTTCATAAAATATTGCCAGTTCTTAGGCAAATTTATCGGGAACAGAACTCTGAACTAGAATTGGAAGCAAATATACGGGGTAGCTAACAATGATGGATAAAGAAATATTCATTTTTTAAGGCTACTAAGGTTATGTCATTTCTTATTTTCCATTTTGGTGTTCAATGAACATTTTGTTATAGGTATAAAATTGACAGAACTGGATATAACAAGGTCAAAAGCTGACAGATGCGAGCGGTTATACTGGTATGAAATCCCAATGTTTGACCGCAGTAACAGGCCAACATTTTTTTATATTTGTAACAGGCAGACTTTGCCTCTCTTTCCCTTTAATGAATAAAATTCTAGGGAGAAAGGCTTGTTTCTATGCTTTATTCTTTTAATGCATTCGTAATGGGCATCAAGCACTTACATTACTGGCATAAGTGCAACTTACTATTGTTTTCTTTCGATGCTAGCTATTCGATATACGGATTGGAGTTCTCATGTTCAATAATCATAGACTAGAGTAGGCTGGTTGTGAACATTCATGAGCAGTTATTGCACTAATTCTTTTATCATTAGTGTAGACTGTTAAATTCTTTATATCTCTGAGAGCAAAGTGGTGCTCATGTCGTTCCAAGTGTGACCTACTTGGTAGTGGATGTAGCAGTGTTTAGTGCTGTGGACCACGTCAAGTCTTTAGTTAATATATCACATGCTTGTACATTGCTTACAATAGCTTATGTCTTTCTGTGTCATCGGTAGCTTTGTTTATCTTACCTTGATCAGCAAATCTCATAAGTCCCATTGCATGAGTCATTTCAGTTCCCTTGAACATTGGTCTTGATTTAAAGAGCTTATTTTTAAAAGAAATTTTACTTGAAACCTTGGTTATCTTATTCTGCTTGTCTAGTCAATTAATTGATAGAATCTTATTATGTCAAGTTGTTTGTTGAAACTTTGAACAGGTTTTCATAGGCTACTCAACTCACTTCCCTACCCCCTCCTTTTCCATCTAGCCTATTTTCTACCACTTTGGAACTGGCATATCCAACTTCTTGGTATTCCACTTGTATGTCTGATATGACCCAATTTTCTATGTACGTGGTTGCAGTTATTTCATGGACAAGTTTACTGTGTGAAGAGGTTGCTAAAACCATATCAACTATATAAATATCATTTTCTTTACAAGATTTGAAATCATTGCAGCCTATATCGGAGAAATTGTCAATAAACTCCACAAAAAGTTCATATCCTTTGTTTTTGGGTGCAGAGGGCTAGCTCGGTTATTGCCCGATCATCTCTTTCCTTCTTCTGCTTATCATGATTTCTTGAGGGCATTTTAAGAGCTCATTTATGGGGATTATATAACTTCCCAGTCCCACCATCTCCTAGTGCTTCTCTGTTCATAATGATAGGGAACTCGGAGTCATATGAAAATGTTTTGTCAGGGTACTACAACATGAACTATCTAGCAGCAAATTGTTTCTTACAGTGGATAACACGCTTTGTGCATATTCTGATGACACAGGTTCTGCATTTTTTCTGTCTTGATATTTATGCAGGAGAGCTAATGGTGTAAATTTTACTGATTTGACAGTGACAACTGCAATACATCAATTGTCAATTTTTACCGAAGCTGCCCCAATTCAGGCTGTTCTTATGATCTGTGTCTTACTTGTTGTCGTGAATTGAGAGAAGGTTGTCAACCTGGTGGTTGTGAAGCGGAAATAACCCAAAAATTTTCTGGAAGGAATTGTGGCCAAGTTGCAGATGGACAGCATAGATCTATTTCTGAAAGAAAAAGTTTAGAACTGGATAGCCAAGTGGCAGTTGATGCATCTATGCACTTGCCTAATTGGAGAGCTAATAATGATGGGAGCATTCCTTGCCCACCTAAAGATTGTGGAGGTTGTGGTACTGCAGCTCTCCAATTGAGACGCAATTTTAAAGCTTATTGGGTAGGGAAGTTGATTAAGAATGCTGAAGATCTCACAAGCAACTATCAGCTACTCAACATTGACTTTTCTCAAGGAGGTGAAAAGTGCCCATTCCATGATTCTGAAGGGAACAAAGGGGAGTTTGAAATGAGGGAGGCTGCTCACAGGGAGGGCAGTAATGATAACTTTCTGTTTTGTCCAAATGCTAGTGAAAATGTAGATGATAATATTGAGCATTTTCAGCAGCACTGGATGAGAGGTGAACCAGTGATCGTCAGGAATATTCTTGACAAGACATCTGGTCTTAGCTGGGAACCGATGGTCATGTGGCGGGCTTTTAGAGAAACAGGTTTCCATGGAAATTTCAGAGAGGAGACAAGAAGTGTAAAGGCCATTGATTGTTTGGATTTGTGCGAGGTCAGCAACTTTATTTAGCAAGAGCAAAAGGAACTCTTCAATGTTCTGATATTTTATGTGCTTTTACTGTGATTCTCTTAACTAATAGCATTTCTTTGGGTTATTTAAGTGCTTATTACATCTTTATGTAATAGAGCCCATTCCTAATAGATATATGAGCACCTAAAAATGATGGATACATAGTTGAAGCCTAAGACGCACTGACACCGATAACTACACTACGACACCGACATCTCCGACACTTCGATACGTAAATTATTGAAAATTCAAACATGACATGTATTGCGACACGTGTGAGTGTGAAATTCCATTTTCATTTAATATTTTAAGCTTTAATAATCAAAAGAATCCCAAACTATCTGTTACATGGATGAAATGAATATGTTAAACGAGTTCGTTATCTTTTGATTCAAAGGAACAAACAAAATAGTATAAATGAGCAATAATAATAACTAAAACGTAGCATAGAAGCAGATAATACAAATTTACACTTATTACTTATGAAGCTAATTAGATAGTGCATAAAATCATTTAAAAGATCTTTACAAATTCCTGAAATATATAATCTAAATTGTAACCATGAGGAAGAAACAAGATGTGCTAAACAAGTAAACAAAAATTAATTGACACATCTTTTGAAGTGTCTGACATGTGTCGCAGAATGAGAAAAAGTGAATAAAATTTTCAACACTTCTTTTCAAGTGTCGAGGATGTCAGACACGGACACATTGATCCAACAGAAGTATTGGTGCTTCAAGGTTGAAGCAAACAATATTTGCGAACTTGCATCTATGTATAATGTATTTTTCCTTTTATGGAATGGTAGTGATGCGACATTTGGGTGTTGGGGATTTCACAATACAGTATATACACTTGAAAATGTGGATTTTTGAAATAACTAGTAGCCAGCTTGGCTTTGTGTAAACTTTAGAAACTTTTTTGGGGATTCAAACTTGGTTATTGCATGTATTTGTGTTTACGTTGTTCTTGTTTCTAAGCCACTTACTCAAACCAGTAGGTCGTACAAGTTTATCACTCTATCTTAGGTACTATGATCTTGGCGACGAGAAACTCAATCTTACTGTCAAGTTTATGAAGGTTATTTGTGTTTATTACTAACTGATCATGAAGCGTCGTGCTTACCTAGTAATAAAACAAAGAGAATGCTACTATTTCTACAAGACGACAATGCTATGATTTTATCTAGAATCAGCCAATCAGGTGGGGTATTTATGTTTTTTCTATTATTATTGTGTTTAGATTGGCAGTTAAGATCAAAATGATTAACCTACTATGTTATTTGGTAGGTTGAGATTAACATTCACAAATTCTTCAAGGGCTATCTAGAGGGTCGTGTGCACAAGGGAGGGTGGCCAGAGATGTTGAAGTTGAAGGATTGGCCTTCATCAACGTCGTTTGAAGATCGTTTGCCGAGGCATGGTGCCGAATTTATTTCTTCACTCCCCTACAATGAGTATACTGATCCAAAAATAGGTATTTTGAACATTGCTACAAAACTTCCTGAGCAGATGCTAAAACCTGATTTGGGACCAAAAACATATATTGCATATGGATTTCCCGAAGAGCTTGGCAGAGGTGATTCCGTGACAAAACTGCACTGTGATATGTCCGATGCGGTAACCTATTCTCTCTGGCAGTAATTTTATTGATTCCCAAAGTTGTCCTATAATATTGGTGGTAGCTATTGTGCCCAATGTTTTTTGGTCTGGCTTAGTGACTTGTTAGCTGGGTTCAGATAAATGTTCTGACTCACACTACCAAGGTGGAGCTAGCTCCTTGGCAGCATAAGAGCATAAAGACAATGCAGACTGAACACAAGGCTGAAGACTTGCATGAACTTTATGCTGGAAGTGATGAAGCTTCAAATGGGGTCAGGAAAAGTTCTGTAAAGATAGCCTGCTTCCCTGATATTACGGATGCTAAATCTACAAAAGGTGGTGGCAGTGTTCAGGAACATCTTTCTTCATCAAAAGACAAGAAGGATGTGGTAAAAAATTCACTTAAACAACAATTAGTTTGAACTTAGATTTTCAATTTTGATAATCTCCACTCTATGTTGCTCACCAACCTGCTTTTCCCGCAGATTGGTAGCATAGTGTTCATGTGCAATTCTATGTTTGCAGATTCTTGACAGCCAAATGAGTGAAATAGATCAACTCAGATCCTTAATATTCAATGACATAAATGAGTGCGAGTCTTTGCTGCAGAACAGTGACAGAATGATTCTTCATTGGGACAAAATGTCTTTGTTGAGCTGTGAATCAGGTGGGGATATAACTTATGTCCTATTTCAGTTGCAAAATAACCCGACTGGACTATCGTGTGCTAAAGAAACCTGTGTATGTGATTTCAGAGAGAGGAGCTAAAGAAAAGTTTGACAAGGACGTAATGAAAGAACACATTGACTTGTTGGAACAGGATTCACCGGTCGAAGAAAGAATCCTTGAGAAGTCACAAGCACAGGAGACAGTGCACTATCGTAGTGAAGGATGTTGTTCTCCAAAACGCAAGGAGATTGGAGCGAAGAAGCAGCATGTACTTGAACGAGATGCATCTAGTCACTCACCGTTTAGGAAGCCATCAATTATCATTGATGGAAAAGACCCCTCCTCAGATCAGATAAAGGAGCCTGTTGCTCGGAATGATCAATCTAAGGCTGCTCTTGGGGGTGCTATTTGGGATATCTTCCGAAGGCGTGATGTGCCCAAATTGATTGAATACCTAAGAAAGCACAAGCATGAGTTTCGACACATCAATAATCTTCCTGTAAATTGTGTGAGTACCATTGCCTGTCATTTGAACTGTGTTTATTCTGGGCAAATTGCAATGTGGTTCTGTGTTTCTTTCAGGTTATACATGCAATTCATGATCAGACCTTTTTCTTGAATGAAAGGCATAAGAAACAACTGAAAGAAGAATATGGTATGACACGCTTCTTTGACCACTTAGAAATTATTCTGGTTTAAGGACACTAGAGCAGTTGAGTAACTAGGGTTGATGTTCAATTTTCGATGCAGATGTTGAACCTTGGACATTTGAACAAAATCTTGGTGAGGCAGTTTTCATTCCAGCAGGATGTCCACATCAAGTGAGAAATAGACAGGTGTAATACTAGCTTTTAATCAGTTTCTTGGTTTCTAATAAGTCAGCATGATAGTATCAACCTTCATGATTTCTGCAACTTACTTGAGATGCCAATTACCTGCATTGTCTTTTGATAACTCAGTTTACTCGGTTTCTTTGTATTCTGTTTTTCCTATTCTGACAAAGTTTAGAGTTTTCCGTGCATTATGAACAAGGCCCGGTGAATTTGGTGCTGAGCACCGACCACCATTACACCTATGTGGTCTCTGCCAATTTTTTCTTTGTTCCTGTTATTAATATGTTGCCCTTTCAAGTTCAACTGTATAAGTCTTTTCATGCTGTCTTTCCAGTCCTGCATTAAAGTGGCTCTTGATTTTGTTTCTCCTGAAAATGTTCAAGAATGCATTCGATTAACTGAAGAGTTCCGTTTGCTCCCTAAAAACCATAGAGCCAAGGAAGACAAACTAGAGGTACATCTCTCAATACTGTTGATTTATTTGTTAAGACTTCATTTACATCTATAATATCAAGCATTGCAATAGTGATGTGGTTTGAATTCCACACTTAATCAGGATAGCACAATGCAACTAATGAAAACCAAAGCACTTCCAAAACAAACATATTACAGATAGAGATTGCATCAATTTACAGACCTAAGATGCAATCACTAGTTTAATGATTACTTAAATTCATCAAATCATCGTAAATAAAATGGCAAATGAATAAAGAAAATACTATAGCTCAAATAATGTCACATGTCATGTTGATGACATCTCTTGCGATTCATCAGGGGCAGGATATATTTACTCTTAACTTCTCTTATACCTGCCGGTTACCCCAGGCTAAAATCAAGTTGACAAACATGAAGCCACTAGGTTGGGTCTTCTGTCATAGTGTGAGATTCTTTCATATAGTGAGAATCGCAGCTTGTCTATGGGTCTATTTTCATTGTTTTAAGAAAAGTGATCCAGGCTTCTTAGTTCTCTGGAGGTTTAATACCAGGAGAGTTCAATATGTGAAACTCAGTTTTAATCTTGGCCTATTATGAGGTGAGTATTTTGTGTGCACTGCTGTCCTCATGAACAATAAGTGACAGTGCGACTAAGTGAAATTTTGGTCTTTGTAAAGGGGAGATGTTCGCTTCGCTATCCTTGATTTTTGGAGGAGTGTTCTGAGAAGATTTTTGGAAAATTTGTTTTTTCCTTCTGCAGCATCTCTACGAAAATAAATAGCAACTCTAATCAACTACAGTATATCATTGACTAGTTTCTCTTGTCTGTATCAGAAGATTAAGGTCAATTAGGGGTATTTGATAAAATTAGTCTGCTGCTTGGTGAAGCTTCTTACGGTCATTGAAGGTAAATTAGTGGCTTTGCCTGATGTTTTCTTGAAAAAATAATATTCTTGCTTGAGGAATGTACCTAGATGGTCCTCGGGAGATTGTTTCTGTATTGCACAATAAAGAGGTTAATTGATCGAAACAGCCACTATTCATGCCTCAACTTTTTTCTAGCAGGTAGGACAAGCTTGCTAATTGAAATCTGTTTTTCACACCCACCTCACACGACTTCTGCGTGGTGAGGCATCATACACAACAGCACAATATTGGCATGATTTATTCAACGTTCATTTAGTTAGTACAGGAAAGTATATATGAGATGAATGAATAATGGATAGCAGTTACAATAGGAGTAATTGAATTGAGGAAAATAAATGTCTATTGACCTTATAGGATCTTAGGTCTCTATGACATGTTCTCCATGTAGCATTCGAGTATAAAGAAGAAAATTAGAAGATTTAAGTGACATTCAAATTGATGGAAGAGTTACCTCGATCAAGACGGAAAACTTGTGGATTCCTATCTTTTATATTTATATAAAAAAATCATCCCTTTCATTTTCGTGATCTTCTAATTCATTCAGGTAAAGAAGATGACTCTCTATGCTGCAAGTTTTGCTGTCCGAGAAGCCAAAAGCGTTTTATCCATCATGTAAGATCCATTTCTTTTTCCTTTGCTTCATAAAGTTGCACTATAGCTGTTTTATCACCCTTAATATCAACTAGGCATATTTAACCAACCGAGCAGGCTTGAGTTCGGCTCTTGTAAAGCTCGACTCTTCTCAACTTTGTGTTGGGTTCGACTTGAGCTATCAAATGATTTTAGGCTTGTAGATGTGGCCTATCCTTGCTCAATTATAAACTATGTTCCAGTAACTAAAAAGACACGTTAGACATTAAGAATGTCTTCTAAAGGGTATAATTCGACTTCCAGGATCTGGAGTGAACCAAACGTGTTTTATTGTTTTCATACATTCAACATCAATTTTACATTTGTGGAGACGAGGGCTGATTTGCATGTTTTCATTTTTCCTGCAGATCAAGTTCCTAATACTTAGTATGAAGAATTGGAATCAGGTAAGCAATAAGCTTTCATGTTTTAATTTCTGGATGTTTTTCTTCTGTTTTCCCCACCTTCAATTGTTCTGTCAGTGCCTCGGTCTCCGTAGGAGTATCAGTTATGATCTTTCATTTTGTCAAATCAATTCATTAAACTTGGTCGAGAGTGCAGTTCTTGTATCACCAAACTGCAAATCAACGGTGTTTTGATTACTTCGGTTGGTTCACCAGTAATAATAATGGTTTGAGTATATTTTCGGTTCTCATTCACGTTTCACCAAACCGCAAATCGTTGGTGGTTTGTTTACTTCATTTGGCTCAACAGCAGTATTGACAAAATTATCGGTTCTCATTCATTTCTTCCACTTGCATCATATTTGTTCAAAAGCAAGAGTTGTCCAGAGTCTTGAACCAAAACCAGTTTTCCAGACTAGTTATGGTGCTTTTTTTGGTTCTGGTTCTATGTTGCACATCCCGACAACCTGGTCAGTGATATGTTACCTTGACTTGGATACAGGTACAAATCTGGGTGTTAGATCCTCCAAAATTTTAAGATTTTACACCAAACGGCCACATCCACAGCAGCCACAGCCACAGCCACACCCATGTCGTGTCATGTGGGCATGGGTAGTTGGCCACATCCACAGCCACACCCATGTCGTGTCATGTGGGATGGTTATACTCATTTTGCGAGGAAGTAATATATAGTTTTTTAATTCAAGGATAGTCATAGAAAAAGAATTATCTAATAAGAACTTGTTTCCGATCCGTCCTGATTCTTTAGGGAAAAACTATATAGTTCTCGTGCAAGAACTTGCTTTCTCTCTCATGACCTTATCAAGATTGTGCAAAGTTCACCTGTCTGTGTTTATTTTAACAGGTATCAACTCCACTCCACGGTGTATGGGGGATGGAAACAGAAGCTGGGAATCGGTGCTTTCAAGAGAGTCTAGTGTGATCAAAGTAAAGGATGTGGTTGGATTTTAGTACTTCCCCATCTCAAAAGAAAGTAGGGTTAGTTTATCATATTACCGTATTACTTTCCAAAAATGCTAATACCTATAAGTTATTAATACAAGCAGTTTGGTATGGCAAATTATATTAGGCGCCTACGCGCTTAATAGAAGGAGCGCCCAACCTCGAGTGTTAAACACGCGCCGGAGGAGACGGGTGAGGGTTAGAGTAAATTGTGGGGTTTTTGTTTAACCCCCAACCGTTTCCTCGAATTTCGGAGGTGATAATTATGACATAATTATCAAGATTTCCATTATTAAGACTACAATTAATGATTGACAGTATCTCTTTCCAATCGGTTTCCTTGATTTTCGAAAATTAACATGAATCCTTCCATAATTTACATTCCAATTAAATCGTTAAAATCATTCCAAAAGATTTCTTATAATCAGCAATTACTCCATATAATTAACTGAATTAATTCAAAAATTTTGTAATTCCAAAATTAAAATCGTGCTTAATATTTACTCTTTTTACTGAATTTCGAAATTAACAAATTTAAAATCACCATTGTTTAAACTTGTTTTGTTCATTGATTAAGCTGCTTGTGTTCACTGATCAAGACAGTGAAGTTCAT
>JAOWAN010000051.1:12226395-12256922 GCA_028566635.1 Lobelia cardinalis | reverse complement strand
AGAGAGAGAGACAGAGAGAGAGAGCGAGAGAGAGAGAGAGAGAGAGAGAGAGAGAGAGAGAGAAATGATTTATTTATCTCAAAATTAACTGTCAAGTTACACAATACTCCCTTACCTACCACATTTTGCTATAATTACACTAGCTTCTTCTATGTTTACGTTATGCTTGCTAAACAGTCCAACACTATTTATAAAGTAGTTTACAGAAATTACACTCGCTTCCCTTGTGTTTGCACTTGGCTTGCTATGTTGTTCAATACCATCTGCACTACTAACATTAATATCCCCCCTCAAACTGGAAGCGGAGAACAAGTTCATGACTGCCAGTTTGGATGGAAGAGATGCCTAATGAGTAGAGGATAAAGCCTTGGTAAGAAAATCAGCCAGCTGGTTAATGAAGAAAGTAGCAATCAAACCATCATTTATCTTGTCTCTCACAAAATAACATTCAATGTCTATGTGTTTGGTCCTTTCAAGAAAAATGGGATTCAAAGCAATATGTAGAGTAGACCGGTTGTCAGAATGGACAAGAACAGGAGAACTCTGAGTAATCCAAAAATCACTTAGTACAGCCCCAGGCCGTGAAATCTCACAGAAAGCATTGATATGGATCTGTACTCAGCCTCAGCTGAGGATCCAAAATTGTAGTTTGCTTCTTTGTCTTCCAGGAAATTAAGCAACTACCTAACATAACACAATATTCACCGAGAGACCTTCTTGATGTGGGGCAGTTAGCCCAATTTGCATCACAAGAGGCAGGCAACTGAAGATAGCTTGAAGAGGAATAGAATAAGCCTTGTCCAACAGAGCCCTTCAAATATCTCACAAGTTTTCATTCAGCATTATAGTGTAGAATTTTAGGACAGGCAATAAACTGACTTAGAATGTGCACTGCATGGCATATGTCAGGTCTAGTAATGGTGAGATAAATGAGCATGCCAACAAGCCTTCTATCTTTTCCTGGATCAAAAAAGTTTTTCCCAATATCTATGGCAAGGTTATGATGCTTCTCCATAGGAACTGTGGATGATTTCGCCATCTGCAAGCCAATATCTGAGACGATATCAATGATGTATTTCCTTTGATGCATACATAGACCAGTTGAATTGCTGGCAATCCCAATCCTATTGAAATATTTGAGGAATCCATATCCTTGATGATGAACTAAGAGTGCAAAAATGCTTTGACAGAATCAATATGAGTGGAGTTAGAACCTATGATGAGAATATCATCTACATTGACTAGCCATAGTAGTAGTTGTAGAAGTATGATAAGTGAACAATGAGTGATCACATTTGCATTGAGAGAATCCAAAAGTGATAAGATCTGTGAAAAACTTGAAAACCCATTGCCTGGGAGTTTGTTTAAGGCCATATAATGATTTAATAAGCTTGCAAACAAGTGGCCTTGAAGTAGTAGAAACAGTAGTAGAAGGAGTATAGCCTAGAGGATGAGACATTTATACTTCTTCATCTAAAGAACCATATAAGAAAGCATTTGAGACATCCATTTGATGAATGGTCTACTGGTGAATAGAAACCACGACAAGAAGAATCCTCACGGTAGTAACCTTAGACACATGAGAAAATGTCTCCAAATAATCCTCATCCTCTTCCTGTGTGTAGCCTTTTGCCACAAGTCTAGCCTTTTACTTGTCCAAGGTACCATCAGCTACGTACTTTAACAAGAAAATTCACTTACAACCAATGGTCTTCTTATGAATAGGAATTTCGGTGATTTCTCAAGTGTTATTTTCTTCTAAGGACTAATGCTCAAGATTTATAGGGCGTTTGGATAGTGGATTTTCTAACGAGTTTTTATGTTTTTGGTAGTTTTGTTGTTTTGTGTTTGTTTTTGGTGAAATATATTTCCTAGTTTACCCCTCTCAACCCTTAAATTAACTATTTTCCCATTTGACTAAATTAATGTTGGATTGGGCCCTCTCTCTCCCTCTCCATCAGATTTGGTACCCCCCCCCCCCGGCCCCCTCCTCTTCGCCGCCTTCACCTGATCCACCTTTGCATTCTCCGGCAGCCGGAACCTCGTCACGAGCTGGCCGCTGCTCCGCTCCACCCTATGCCACGTATCGTTTTTATCTTCCTTCTCCACGTATCTCTCTCCTCTAATCTGCAAGATCCTGTCTTCTTCGATCTCCACCTTCACTTCTTCCTTCTTAATCCCCGGCAGGTCCGCCTTGAACACGTGCGCCTCTGGCGTCTCCTTCCAGTCTACGCACGTGTTCACAAACGCAGAATTTTCCTGGGATAATTCGGGGAAGTAATTCGCGAGTGATGATGAGGGGAACTGGAAGTCGCGGAATGGATCCCAAACGTCGAGTGAGAACGGATCGGAAGGAGGCACCTCCAAGTAGGTGTGTGACTTCAACTGGGTTTTTAATTTTTTGGTTGGAATCATGAGATTTGTTAGCATCGGTAGGGATTCCACACTCTAGACCAGCAGATAATGTTGTATTCATGGGGCTGCTGCTTCTTCTTAGCGAGGAGGGAGGAGAAAGGGTTGCAGCTTCCTTGGCATTGTTAGAATCATCATGTTTTGAGCTTTCTGCTGCTATAGCAGCCAGAGCTGTAGCAACACCAGCCACAAATATGGCCTTGTGAACTTGTATTTTGGGTGCATTGCTTGCTGCATCCATAACCATGACGGAGAGAAAACAAAGTAGAAGTCAGTCAATTATGTTTACGACACCCATGTTCCAGGCGCATACACAGATTCAAACGATAGGAAGAAGTGATTATTGAACTTTTCTATAACCCATTTGGTACACAAGAAGAAGTGCCAATATTACATTTTCTTTTACAAAGGGAATATCAATTTTTGTGGTTCGATTTGTGATAGATTTGAATTTATTTTCATTGTTCGATTTGGGTTTTGATGGTGGTGGTGTGGTGGCGGCGGCGGCAGCTTCAGTGGCGATGATGGCGGCGGTAGTGGTGTTTGTGGGTATATTGGTGATGATTTTAAGGTTGATGATAAGAGAGATAGATGATGGGTGTTTTTAAAAAATATGAAAAATATTAATTATATTAGAATATAGGTATAGGGGTATGTAAAATAGTAGGTATGAGAGAAAAAACGATAGTTTTTATAACTACTAAATGAACATGGTTTTTGTCGTTTTTGTAATTCAGTGACAAAAACCCTCAAAGTGAACACTTGCACCAGTTAAGATCTTTGAGAACTTGTTCATAGGTAGTAGGTTCAGTAAGGGAAGAAATGTTGCAAATATAAGTAAAGTATTGTGGAGCAAAATGAGAATAATCAACAAAAGAAGTAAAAATATTGGATGAAGGAACATGTACCTATGTGGAGGAATTAGAAGGAACATAAAATTGAGAGGGAAGCCCCACATAATCCTGGTACTTCATGGGAATAGTTTTAGCTGTTTGAGGTCTACGAGGAAGAAAATCAACACAAGGAACAAAAGTAGTAGTACGAAAGACGGGTGAAGAATATGCATCGGAAGGATCGGGAATGTCAAGAGAACTAGTATTAATGGCGGAGTCATGAGGGAAAGAATCACAGGAATCAAGCATAGAAGAAGAAATGAAAGTGAATAGAGGAATTGTACATTCATGACCAATAAGAGAAGCTGTGTGATAAGAAAATGATCTTCATAAAAGGTAGCATCCCAACAGGTGAAGACCTTGATTATTATAGAGGTCATAAAGTTTGTATACTAAAATGATAGTCAAGCAGAATTTCTTTCCTAGCCCTCGTGGAAAACTTGTCTCTTTGAGAAGACACAGTGGAGGAAAAACATAAGCAGCCAATAACTTTTAGATGAGTGTAGGAGGGATGTTTACTAAGAAGAACTTCATAAGGAGATTTGTTTTGAAGAATATTAGAAGAAGGATATATGTTGATAAGATATGTGGTAGCTAGAATGCACTCATTCGAGAATTTGATAGGAAGATTACCATGAAACCTCAGAGATGTTATATGTTTTCTTTTTACCTTTCCATTTTATTGAAAATACAAGAACCTTGTTGCTCTATGCCCAAAGAATCTAAGTAAAGAAGAGACATGAGAATTGAAAAACTCTATACCATTATCAGATCTAATTTTCTTGACATTAGCACCAAACTGTGTTTTAACCATAGCACCAAACTGTGTTTTAACCATAGCGGCTGTAATTATGGGAGTTCTCCTTGATTTAAAAGGGGAGAGTGCGAGATATAGGCGAGCACCTAGGGGACCTCTTATACAAATTTTAAGTCGATCAAAAAAGTCTTATGTCGAAGAAAACTCAAAAGGCCAAATTTTGAAAAATTGCAAGTTTTGGAAAATCTTTAAACGGGCTAAATTGCAAGTAACGCCGCGAGCAGCATTGAGAAGACCTTCAAGTACAAGGAAGCGAGCAACGCGAGCAAAAGTGACTGAAACAGTTACTGCTCAAATCAAAATCCAAAATGGGAGTTTTTTTTCTAGAAAACAAGAAGCTTCAAACATGTTCTTCAAAAAACCCAGACACGTTTTGAAAAACTCAAACCAAAGGCTAGGGTTACTGTTGTTAGCTCAAAAGAAATCAGGAAGCATGGAGAGGATTCACCGGAGCAATAACCAGAGATGATGAAGAAACACTTGAAACCCACCGACAAAGCTCAAAGTTCGTCGAAAAAAATGGAGTTGGGCAAGCAACGATGTTGAGGGCACACTCAAATTACTGCAATCATTCTCGTGGGCGCGGAATGCAAGCGGAATCACTCAAGCAGAAAGAATCTCCTATAGTAGCTCTAAAAAACTTAGAAAATGGAAAGAATATTTATACCTCCTCTAGTGGTAAAATAGTAAAGCAGTCAAAAGGGGGAGTTAGGGCTAATAAATCTCATGCACGATTAAGGGATTTATAGATATTTATGCCTATCCATAATGACGAAATTCTGGGCGCGTTTAAGTAATGTGTTTTGAAATTTAAAAAGCTGCAACGATGGGCGCAAAACCCAAAGATGGCTCAGCCAAAATCAAGACTCAACAAACGTGTAAAAATTAGAGAAATAAAGCGAACATGATATTTTCATCGTATATCTGAGACTTATGTCCCTCCATGCTCGCATGAAGGAGACTACTGAAGATACCAAAAAGTAGAAGCGACGTAGCAAGCACTAGAGTGCTCGAGAGTAGGGTCAAGGCCACTGTAAGGTAAATACTTAGCGAGATATTTAGAGCCTAGCTCCATGGCTTGCGACCTACATCATGCTCGTCAGGCGTGCATGATTCCTAAAATTCACTCAGTGAGATAAAGGAGAGTGCTCCTCCCTGTGCGCGAACAAGATTAGTGCCTGCAAAGCAGGCCCATTTCTCATAAGACGAAGTAATGCTTGCCTAGCAAGTTGAATACCTTGGCGACTAAGGAGGCCTCACGTTGCTCAGTGCTATACTTAGAGATATTCAGAGGTGAAACCTCCTTACCCGCGAGCAGAACGATGCTCGAGCTTGAGGGTGATGTCCCTCGCTCGACAAATTCCTCGGCATTGCGAGCAGTCTTGCTTGAGAGTCCGTATCGACCTAGGAGAATCTCCTCCATTAATGAAAGAATATCTCCAAGAAATCATTTCCATATATGACTTTGATTGAGTTACTTTATATGGACCTAGGTAGAATCCTTGCCGAGATTAGATTCCTAGTAAATTTGGAAGGCGGCTTGGATTCCTCGTCATACAAAGAAGAGTCCTCAAATCCTATATTAAGAGCCCTACCCCGTAGACACGAGGTACGCAATTTATTGCCACCAAACCTCCCGTGAATTCTCTTGCATTCACTCTGAATCTTGAGTTTTACTCTCGTACGTCGGAGCCTTTTTTACGGAACCCCCCCCCCCCCCCGCCCAAGTGAGGATGTTTGTTTTGCATGTCTTGTAGCTGTCGGGATCCTCCCGCCGCCGTCGCCAAAAACATGCAACATCGGCATCTCTTTTGTCTTCTCGTCTATCTTCTTGCCTATTCTCCTCGCGAGCACCTCTGTCACTCTTCTCCTCTGGCTACATACTTCTCCAGGTGTCCAGCATTGATTAATGTACTGCTTTCCTCAACTACATGCAATCTTCTATACTATGCCCAATTTCACTGGGGAGAGCACACCTCTTGCTCGAATTTTATAACGAGCTTATTCGTGATCCAAAGGTATAGGGTCCTCGAGCGTATTGTCTCTCTATAGCACATGTGCTCGCAACTTTAAGGGAGTGAATATTGGCTTTCGTGGTCATCGATCTCTTCCTCAACCCCCTCTCTTATCCTCAGTCTTGATCACATCTGCTTGATATCCTCATTTCCTTAATCTGCCCATATATCCTTTCCGTCCTTCCCTCTCTTCCAGCGGGTTCCATGGTCGACCGATCGGCCTTTTCCTTATTCTCATATGATCGAGGAAGCCATTTTCTGAGCTACCAAGAACATCTCTACTCGATTATGTGGTCCTCTCAAAATTAGCTCTGTCTTCCGGGGCCCAGAATTAAGTCCGCCAACAAAACACATAATTATGGACTTTCCCTTAATCCCCTCCACGGTGTCCATTTCCTTCTTGAATGGGCGATGGTCGTTCCTCTTCTGATCCCACAATTTCGACGAATTTGATGTCTTCACCTCCGATCTCAATTTCCTCCGAGTTTTTTCCTCTCATCGTCAACACGACCAAATCAGCAATGTCTTGGATAATGTGGATCTCGATTTGGTGCTAGGGTTAGGGTTTATAAATGTTAAGTGCTGCACATTTAGCCAAAATTTCATGTCGATCGATCGTGAAAAGAAAAATGGGTCATATTTGATCTTAGAGGGCTCAAATTACAAACTTGCGAAAATAATATAACCTGAGATGAAATTGACCCTTCCACATTCGGTATGATATATTCCTCAACTGTTTTTCTGTTCTTGGGTATTCCAGGTCCTTTAAACTTTCAAGCAAGTGTGAGGAAAAATGGATTTTAGAATCCCTTTATCCACAGAGCTTTTGAAGCTTGGAGTAGCTTTGAACCAAAGTCATCATCTTTCATGCCATAATTATCCCATTTATAATCCTTCTTAGGAGTTACACTTATCAACATGATGAGACACAAATTAAACACGAATAATTACCATCAGAATTGCTAGCTCCTTAAAATGCAAGATACCTTTTTTTTTTTTCCTTTTTTTTTTTTTTTTTGATTGAACAAGAGAAAAGTGCGAAGTTTCACTTTTCATTTGTTTGGCATGAAATATAGAAAGGAGAGAAAATATTTGAAAATGATATAGCAACCGTGAATTCTTCCTTCCACTTTTTCCTTCATTTTTCATCCGAATCTTGGAGGGTATAAAGAAGAGGTATTTAATTTTTCTACACTTTATCCTTCCTTCCAGATCTCCTACCAAAAAATTAAACATGAATGCACCCCTCACATTTTTCACTCTACTTATTTTTCTTTTAATCAAGCGCAACATAAAACAGCTCAAATCAGGAATTCGATTTTGTGAGATATTTATTTTTGATATTTGATATATAAAATAAAAAAATAATACAAAAAATTGAGCGAAAATAATGAAACTCATAACAAAATTAAAAATTAAATATCAAAGATTAGTATCATAATCTGATATCGTTGAGAGTTTGCCGAAACAACAAAGACATGTTTGACCTTTTTTATTATTATTATTTTTTACATGTTTCAAAACATGTGTTTACCTTTTCTTTTAACATGCGTCAAATCAGTTGTCGCTCTTCTTTCTTTTAATTTATCACATCATTTGATCCATTCGAAAGCGTCCAATTTTCTAAAAATAACTAATAAATATTTTTTATTCTCTTCAAAAATATTCAAAACAATTGACACTTTTTAATAATAATAATAATATTCCTAGCTAGCTTGTAATTCAATTCTTCAAACTAACTATGATTACTAATTATAATTATATCATCTACTACTAATAAAGAGATGTAGTAGTATTTAATAAAAGTAATTAAGTTTATCAAGTATATAGAATTAATAAAATGATAATTAAAAGGAAATGAAAGGAGTACGAAGGATGGGATCATATGTTTAATTTAATTTAGCTTATGATTATCAATATTACAATAATAATTAATTTAGTATATATTCATAGTGTTTAGATGTTAAAATATTTAACTTTATGAAATTATCAAATAAACTATTAATAAATTCTTTTATAACATAATAACAATAAGTTAATTATTTAAAATTTTAGTTAAAATTTAATTAACCGGTGCAGAAAAATTTAAAACATGATACCCTTTTTCGGTTAGAGAACGAATGAGCAAATTTTGGATTCGGATTTTCTGTTTCACTGTCTCATCTTCTGTCCCATATTTTTTAAATATTGACATATATTTCATTAACTAAAATTTTAAAATTTAGGATCATTATTTTAATAACTAAGATAAAATTTTAAAAAGATGGAACAGTGAATGAAATACTAAATGCGACCGAAGATTCGGACTCGCAAATTTCTTTACATTAATTTCTTTCTTTTGTAGTAGGATTTGTAATAGAAGCACATAAAGGCGAATTAAATATTATTTATTAGACCAAAGGGACTAGTAATTTACCGAATCTATCCATTCCAGCGCAAATACTGGAGACCAAAAAAAGGGAAAAAGGCCCATCAAGAAAAGCACCTCTCTCTCTCTCCTCCCATCCCTCTGCTTCCATCTGTTCAGAGTGAGATTATTACAGAACTTGAATCAAAACCCATTTGAGAGAAAGTAATCAATTCCATATACACATATTATTACATATACACCCACATAAATTTTGTAATTAATTGTTGTTTTGGGGGGGTGTGTATAAATTTTCATTGAAATATGGAATTGGATAGCATTGAATGCATATCATCCTCGGATGGAATGGAAGAAGCCGAGATCCAACAACACCATCATCATCCTCACTTTTCTTCCTCAAAGCCTCACAGTAATGTTAATGTTAATGTTGTTCTTCCTGCCAGTGCGGTCGGTCTTCTTCATCCCACCACTAGTGTCCACGAGCTTCTTGAATGCCCTGTTTGTACCAATTCTATGTACCCTCCTATCCATCAGGTTTGTTTGCCTTCTTATATTCTTCTTCTTTTTATTTTTATGTTCATGAGTTTTCTTCCATATTTAGAATTTGTCATTGTTATTTGTGTTTGTATGTGATTAGTCTTTTTGGATTTGCCTCAAGGGTGCCCTTTTGAAGGCACATTATGATTTTTCTTGAATGGTCTTGGAGTAATTTGATTTATTGGGAATGTGGGAGAGGAAATTGGTTGATTCGGGTTGTAGGGTTTTTTGTTTCCACTACCAGAAATTCAGCAATTTTGTTTTTTTTTTTTTTCGGAAAATGTGCATTGATGCTACCAAATTTCAGTTATTTTTCTTTGTATGGAATCTTTTTGTGTGTAACTATTTGTTTTTGCGTTTTTAGCTGCATGATTATTTATGATTTATTATTTTTAGATGCATTATGTGTGATTCTATTTACCGATTTGGTCAAGACATGCACTTTGCTTCTGGGATACGGTTATTTCTTGGGTTTAGAGAATTTCCATTCTTGTGGTAAATTAGATTGTAGTTTTTCTCGTTTGATGTCTCCGAATTATTCCCTCATTATCTTATCAGAATTCTTGGCGACAAGACATCAGTTTCATTCTTTCATCTCCTCCAATACTTGCTATACGTGTACTTACCTTGCTCTTCTTCTTTGCGTAATAGAGGCTACATAAAGTTCTTGATCCTTACTAGTATTGGTAAAGAAGCTGATGCTATCTTGTCCGAGGGTGATGGAATATTTTCTTGCCGTTGTTAGAGTTTAACCGAGTTTCCAGTGGATAAGTTAGGAAAGGGTCTCATATAGCAAACTCAAAGAGAGAGACACCGATATAATGGATATTTTGGCTCATAATGGAAAATTAAGTGTCAAGTTATAATTAGATTGAATCACCTGTAAGGCCAAATGTTTTATGAGCTTGTTTTAAGTATGGTAGCATTGTGTCCACTGCAGTGACTGAAACGAAATATTAATTCAGACCGAAGTGAAGCAATAATCCATGCTGGGAAAGTTTTTTTGCACGTGTTGCGGATATGAGAAAATGGTGGCACGTGTTTTTCGGACACATAGGCACATTAAGAGATCATAAAGAAAGGGAAGGCACCACGAAACAAATGAGCTGGTAGACTATGTTCTAGATTAACTAGACGTCTCGAGTTCGGTTCTGGTGGTGCAGCTGCCTTATAACATATAAGGGAATGCCTTATTGCCCTTGTGGGCCTTCAGATCGAATCCGGATTATTTGGCTTCATAATGTGGGCCAGATTCCAAATGGATAAAAATAAATAAATAATAATAGTAATAGAGAAAAGGAAGGCCCAAAATGTTTTGTTGATTGAGTGCTTGGTGCTCCTCAGTCCTCATTCATGTCATGCTCTGAACAACCATACCCAGCTGGATTGACTAGGCTATTTCAATTGCAAATGGTGAATGACTCTTTAGCTGCATGCTAACTTTGGGGTGTGGTAGTAATGCGAGCCATTTTTGAAAGACCTCAACGCTCGGCTGATAACGAAGAATCCTATCAGTTGAAAGTAGAATCAAATTCTTGGATAACCGTACGAAATCCTCAATGGCTATTCTCATTCCCGCGGTGCAAATATGATTGGAAATGCGTGCTGGTAAGCCAATTTTGTCTAGATCTGATTGCTTATACAGTGTCATCAGGATTTATGCCCTTGCGCATAGATATATATATATATATATATATATATATGTATATATATATCCCTCAAAACCAAGGTCCTGCTTGTACACAGTTCTTTGGGGCTTCAACCCGTAGACTGAAGTTGTTTTGGGTGTTTTACCCATTTGCACAAATAAAGAGAAGGGAGGGCAGCAAGGAGGTGGAAAGGGGGAAACTGAAAATAGAGGAAGGATATGATATGGTTAGATAATCCAGTATAGTATGAAGAAAAATAATGGTTTGAAGCAGAAGATGGTTCATGAAAAGGAACAGTTTGATGCTTACATTTACTTTTTTTAACCATAGAAGTCAAGGAAACCTGATGCAACTAAAGAGGGTTGCATGATATGACTCAGTTGAAGATACAGAGTTGCCTTAATTAGAATATATTTTGTGGAAAGTGTGGTGCAGCATGTTGTTCTTGTTGCATCATCTTTTTCAGCAAGTTTTTTTTTGGGTAATCGTGCTACCTTCAAATTAAGTTTCCTTGTGCTAGCCTTATGATTCAAACTTGAGCCACCTAAAGCTGATCTTTTTTTCATTTTCTTGACTTAAGCAAAATTGAACCAACCTTGCTGATTATAGACTGAATTCACATTAAGTAAAAAATGGTGGAGCATACGTCAGTTGTTGGCAATGGAACATATGCTTTTTGAAGAAGAGTTACTTTAGAAGCCTATACAGGCATTTATATTCTTACACAATTACAGTGGTTATAGTGTTATACGTCTATTTGTTTAGCGTTTAAGATGCTAATGCAAGTAGCGTATAATCCATAATCAATCACACTGCTTTTGCACCTTCATATTTAAGCGAAATTTGTTATATTCAGTTTCATATCGTTGGTGACGACCTTACAGGACTTGTTATTATCCAACGTTATAGAGCCTTTTTGGAACATGTTATGTTACCAAGTCCTCTAAAAGCATAAGCTGTCAGATAAGTCATATATATATATATATATATATATATATATATATATATCTTGCTTTAACATTCACTCTCACATGTACACATGAATAGATAAAGTTGCATCAAAGGCTTGTGCACTACAATACATGGGGAAATAAATGCAAGCTAGGAGAGTCGAACTCATGACTGCAAAATTAGATGTCACCATGTTACTTAATCAACTGGGACTGCATTTCGGGACAAACTGAAATGTTATCCTGGTTGACGCTCGAACAAAATCCACATTTTCTTTTATTTCCTTCTTATGCAGCTACGTAGAATATGTAATCGATTTTGTTTAAATTGTTTCCTTTCCTAATATATATATATTTATTTATTTATGATACATTCGATTAAACAAAATTTTGATTTCTGCAGTGTCACAACGGCCACACGCTCTGCTCCACCTGTAAAACCAGGGTACATAACAGATGTCCCACTTGTAGACAAGAGCTTGGCGATATAAGGTGCCTAGCATTGGAAAAGGTTGCTGAATCACTTGAATTGCCTTGCAAATACTGCACCCTTGGTTGTCCTGAGATCTTTCCCTATTACAGTAAGCTGAAACATGAGGGCCTCTGTAATTTTAGGCCTTACAGTTGCCCATATGCTGGATCAGAGTGCTCTGTTGTTGGAGATATCCCATACCTAGTTGCTCATTTGAGGGATGATCACAAGGTAGATATGCATTCAGGATGCACATTCAATCATCGTTACGTCAAATCCAACCCACGAGAAGTAGAAAATGCCACATGGATGCTAACTGTGAGTATTTCTCCTTCACAATAAATTAACATCATTTGAATGTAAGAGGTGGATAGTGGTAGACCCAGGGCTTCACAAAGTCTTCGGGTCTGAGTTAATCCCTTCACACCCCCCTTGGGGCAAAAAGGACAAACGGACATAGTTGTTCGTTTTTCCTAACCTACCAATTTTATCTCCTGGTGGAATAACCAACTCTACTCCAAGGCTCACGTTGTTTCATGGACAATGATTTTCACAAAAACTGTTCCAAATTTACGTGTTTGATAGTTTCGGGAAAAATGACTTAAACTCTAGAATACTATACAAGTTGACGGGAGAATCTCCTAATCACTCAAGGAAACCGACTGATGAATATATAGTTAAGTCTTTTTTCAAAAATAAATGTGAAACCCCAATCCACGTCGAATATATGTGGGAAATTTGATTAACTTAAAAGTGTCCCCCTTACTACCATCCGGCATCAACAATCATTCATAGCCTAAAGACAATCATTCATTAAATTGTTTCCTAATTTATATAATCATTTATGGACTTATGGATTGCACGGTGATCTTTGTTTTTAAGTGAATGTATTGTGTATATGTATATATATAGATTGCACAGTGATCTTTGTTTTCGGTGATCTTTGTCTATGGTGGGTCTATGGTGAGTCTAGTTGATCCAGGTGCTCCTTTGACAACGAGCGGCGACATAGCATACCGAAATAGTGATCGGCTGTGTGTACGATTTTGGTTTGACCTTAACTAGGACATCAAGGATTTGAGTAAGGGAGATTGTGAACTCTCATCCCACATTGGAAAATTTGAGAAATTTGGGGCGACTCATAAGTGCTCCTCGACTACCACTTAGCACCCACAATCATCTATAGACTTGTGGGTGAGCTTGTGGCTGGCCAGGTGCGAAAAGTTAAGTTGTTTTTAGATGTAATTAAAGGCAAAGAAGGGAAGATTTCGCGAGACTTAGCTTGGTAAAAGGGTCGATTATTCAGGACGTTCAGTCATTGTCGTGGGCCCTTCACTTTCATTACATCGATGTGGATTGCCCCGCGAAATAGCAATGGCTTGGAATGAAATATTTGACATGAAAATAAGTTCCTCGTATCAATTTTCTTGGAATTTTCATTTCATGAAGAATCTCAATGATAGCGAATTCATGTCGGTTGCAGAGCTATTACATCAGCTGTCTTCTTTTCAACCTTCGGATTTTCAATCAGATCGTCGAACTTGGATTCCTGAAGGCCATTCTCTGTTAAGTATTTCACCAAAAATTTTCATCTATATATACAACCTGAATTTCCTCTTTATCATTTCATTTGAAAGTCCAAGGTTCCATTTAAGTTTAGAGCTTTGATTAGTCAGTGGTTCTTGGTCGGTCAAATACTAATGATTGGCGTCAACAACGACATCCAAAGACATCTATTTCTCCAGATGTGTTATGTGTATAGGAGCTAGCGAGTCTCACGATCATCTGTTTGTGCCTGCCCTACGGCTTGGAATCTCTAGTGCAGGTTGTTTGGGGTGCAAGACGAGATTTGTACCATGCCTCGTAGTTTGGAGGATTTTTGTATGATCGGACATTTGGATTATGGTCGCTTGAGGAATGGTTCTTTGCTGTGGGAATGTGTCGTGTCCAGTTTATTGTGAAACATTTGGATCAAGAGGAATTCTCGAATTTTTAGAGATCGAGAATTACCGATCTCGCTTTTGTGGAAAAAGATCACTGCGCAGTCTTCTCTTTGGGCTAGAAGTGTTGGCGCTTTCCAAGGATTGTCTTTAGGAGATTTGTCTAGGAATTTGGGAGCAGCTCTTCATTAATTTGTGTGCTTTTGTATGTTTTTACTTTCTTGGCTCTTGGGCGGACTTCTTGTCCACCTTTCTTTGTAATTTCTTTCTCTATTAATGATATTCTTCTTTTATCAAATAAAAAATTACTCTTGTTTTTGGTAAGACATGCATTGTAAGCGTCTGCTAAATATTTCCTTCGTGTAGGTCTTCAACTGTTTTGGCCAGTATTTCTGTCTTCATTTTGAAGCATTCCAGCTCAGCATGGCTCCTGTTTACATGGCATTTCTACGCTTCATGGGTGACGAGACTGATGCCAGAAACTATAGTTACAGCTTGGAAGTTGGAGGTAATGGCAGAAAGCTCATTTGGGAAGGAACCCCACGAAGCATAAGGGATAGTCACCGGAAAGTAAGGGACAGCCACGATGGCCTAATCATTCAGAGAAATATGGCACTTTTCTTCTCAGGTGGAGATAGGAAAGAGTTGAAGTTGAGAGTTACAGGGCGGATATGGAAGGAACAACCAAACCCTGATGGTGGAGCTTGCATACCGAATCTTTGTAGTTAAGGCTTTGTTTGATTTGGTTTCTCAGTACGTTCTGATTATGTATCGTGTGTGCTGAATATTTTAGGAAAATTTTATTAGTGAGATGGTACGTTAAGAATTATCAGCAATAGGTACAATTACTAGCTGGTGATTCTAGCGTAATAAGCTTAGTTCTTCTTTCTTCGTTTCATTTTTTTTTAGTTTTTTTTTTTGTTAACGGCTGCCGCGGAAGCGCAGTGTATGATTTACATACAACAGGCATATACATAACCATATATCTGTTTTGAGGGACATGTGAAACTGGTTTGTGTGTTCATCACTTATGTTTGGTGTAATTGAAGTGAATATTTCAAGCAGTTTATGATTTTCCATGGGAGTGCAGAAGATTTTGATGGGCTTGACAAACTTAGGAAAAATCTTTGCTCGCTTTATTTCCATTCTAAATCAGCAAGTCGATTTTTGACGATATAATATTATATTTTTGTGATGATTAAAATAAAAAAGTAAATGAGAGATAGAAAGAAAATGGTCGAATTCATAAAAAATTAAATATCAAATATCATATCGTATCGTATCGTCTTGATGATAAACTTTTAATTCCTACAAAATACGTAAAAATTTAATAAATTATTATTTAAGATCGTGAGAATATTGATTATATATTTATTTAAGTGAATAAAGAAACAAACAAATAAGGAGAGGATTATTTTCTTACCTTGCTTCTATAAGCAAACACAATAATTTCTATTTGGAAAGGAAATAAAATAAAATTGGAGTGACAATAAAGGCAGGAGAGGAGACGGAGTAAAATCAAGATTTCGCTTGAATTGGCAATTAGTTTCTTCCATTTGGATTTTGGATTGAAGGGTTTAAGGATTTTAGCACTCTCTCTCTCCAGACTCCTCCATATGTGACTTCTCCGCCTCTATTCATGGAGTTTCTCAACCCCAAAATCCAAACCAACATCCAATTTTTCTCAAAGACTACACTTTTCTCTCCCAAATATTTCCTCAGAAAACCCAAAAATACAAACCCATTAAATCCCAACACTAAATTCCCGCTCTATCCTTCATTCCCTCTCAAATTCCCAAGAAATTTCCAAGTTTCAGCTCATTTTGGCAGACCCACCAGCCGCAAGAATTACTTGAGAAAAAAGCTCACTCAACAACACCAGCACCAGCAGGTGAGTGAAATTCACACACTTAATTCTCCACGTTCTAACCCTGAAAACATCTCAGTTGATAATTTCGATAGTGCTAGTATTAGCGGTTTGCAATCGAGTTTTCTTGATTCACGGGCAGATTTGGGTGGTGACAGTACTATCTCTCGGGCTGATCAATATGGGGTTGATTCTCAGTATTGGGGTACCGGAACCGGCCCGGTATTTACTGCTTTTATGAATGATGATGGTAAAGTGGAAAGGGTAGATGTTAATGAGGAGGAAATCCTGACAAGAAATCCAATGAACCCGTTGCTGCTTGAGATTGGAGATTGGGGGCAATACTTCGAAGAAGTTAAAATGAAAATGGATCGTGCCAGGTTTTTAGCTCGAGAAATGGAGAATGGGAATAGTGTGCTTACTGAGAACAATAGCTCAGTGATAGAGTATGTAAAGTCTAGTGGAGAATCTGGTTTTGTTAATATGATTATGGAGTTGAGTCTTAAACAACCTGGTTTGTTTCCCAAACTGTCTATAGTTGGGGGATCCATATTGTGTGGTCTATTCTTAGTTTTGGGGTTCAAGCGTTTTTTCACAGCTAAGGGAGGTAAGGAAGGGTATACACGCTTGGAAAAGGAAATGCTTAGGAGAAAGATTAAAGCTAGAATGGAGAAAGATAAATTGGTGAAAGGTAGTGTCGAGGTTATTCAGGATTCAAAGGAGCCGGAAATTGTGTTTTTTGAGAGGCCTCAGCTCGATAAACAAGATCTTCTGAATGCTCTTGTGAAAGTAAAGGGAGAAAATGGTAGTCTGTCGTCTGAACTGTTGTCTGTTACACAGAGTAGCGATTCAGTGGATTTTGCTTCTAAAATAGAGGAGATTAGAGGAATGGCTAAGCACGCACGAGAAGTTGAAAAAGCAGATTCTTCGCGAGGTGATATTGGTGATATGGAGGATAGCCAGACCGAGGTTGTTTTTTCAAATGGAAAGGAAATTGCTGAGATAAAGTCAACGTTGGTGGATGATGTAGTAGCTCTTGATAAACACGAGCTGATGGATATTAGTGATGATTTAGCATCAAAGGTGTCATCTGATATTCTGTGCCATAAATCCATTGATTTTGACGAAATGGAGATTGGAGCAATGGCAAGCAATGTACCGAAAATGGATAGAACGGGTGGTTTGGCTGGTGATTTTGGAGATGAGGGAAGTGAACAAACTGTGACTGATTTTTCAAATGAAAAGAAAGTTATCCAGGTGAAGTCAACATCTTTGGATGATCCACTGGCAAATGATACTGAAAAACCTCAGCTGATGAATACTAATAATTATTTGACAACAGCGGTACCGTCTGAAATCTCTGGTAGCAAATCAGCTGTCTATGACAGTGAAATTAAGGAAATCAGAGCTATGGCTAGCAATGTTCCAGATATGAAAAGAATGTGTAGTTTGGCACGTGACATTGGTGATGAGAAAAATGAACGTGTGACTGAGTTTTCAAATGAAAAGAGAGTGAGCCAGATAAACTCAAGGTCTTCGGATGATCGGCTTGCTTATGATATTGAAAGGCCTCAGCTGATGAGTAGTAATGATGATTTGCTATCGAAGGTATCGTGTAATACTTGTGATAGTGAATCAATTGATTTTGGTAGTAAAATTGAGGAAATTGGAGCTATGGTTCGCAATGCTCGAGAGTCGGAAAGTACATGTAGTTCAGCTGGTGTTATTAGTCGTCAAGATGAACAAGGAACCGTCAATGGTTTTTCAAATGCAAAGAAAGTGACGCAGCTAAAGTCTATTTCTTTGGATGATCCACAAGGTGATTATGCTAGAACTTCGAGTGAAACTCCTTACTCCAGATCAAACAAACCTGAGGATAGTTCTGTTCAGGGCCTTCAGGCAAAGCGAAGAATCATTAAATCAGTTAAGGAAGCCAGGGAATACCTTTCTCAAAAACGTGATAAGCAAAAGCAAAATCAGGTAACAGAAGCTGGAACTGTCCAAGAAGTTGACAGTGGCGTAAAAATACAGAGTAAAGGAGGAAATCGGGCGAAAACAAGTCAAAAACTAGGAAAAAACTGGTCATCAGAATGTACCAACACCACGAATGCTTCCATAGATAACACTCTTAAGAGGGGGAAATTATTAGGAGATTCTAAAAAGGGCACTACTCTAACTAAGAACGATAAACATGTTGATGTCGCAAAGGACAGTGGAGCTACTAATCATGAAAACAGTGATGAGAATGTAAGGGATGCGGCAGCTGGGAAAAAAGAAAACTGGATTGAGAAAAATTTTGGTGAATTTGAGCCAATAGTTAAGAAGATTGCAGCTGGGTTTCAAGAAAATTACATGGTTGCACAGGAGAAAGTAAAAGCAAATGTAAGTTCTGTTCCAGAGATGCTTCGGCCTGAGATATCTGACGATGATATTGAATTTGAATGGATGAAAGATGATAAACTTAGAGAAATAGTGTTTAAAGTTCGGGAAAATGAGCTTATGGGTCGAGATCCCTTTCATCTGATGGATGGAGAAGATAAGCGAATGTTTTTTGAGGGCCTTGAGAAGAAAGTTGAGAAAGTGAACAAGGAATTAGCCGGTCTTCATGAGTGGATCCATTCCAATGTCGAAAACCTCGATTATGGAGCAGGTATTAGATTGTTCTTGTGATTGACTCTTTTTTCTTGAAGGGGAAATGGAAATAATAGCTTCTTGTCCTACCCCTACATTCCACCCAAAACCTCATGATTTCATTTTGGGATGTTCCATTCAAAGGGCTCTGTATAAATATTAAAATATTAAAATTATACATTTAGGGAATTTTCAGATTTACCTAATTAAATTGTACTCCCTCCGTTTCACAATAGATGGCCTTTAAGAAATTAAAAATTATTCCACAATAGTTGACCTTTTAGGATTTATAGACTTTTTTTACATCTATTTTCCTAAATTGCCCTCATATTCTCACTGTCTCACAACTACCCATGACCATTAATTACATTTACGTCTTTTACTATCAATAAAGAGAGACAATTTAATAATGGTAAATTTTTCAGTATATATTATTTCTTAATATATTTGCACAACTCTAAAAGGTCATCTGTTGTGGAACGGAGGGAGTACTTAAAATTAGGAAAGGCAATAAGGGCATTTGTGATAAGTGCTTTAATTCTTCAAATATTTGATTTTCAACCATGAATATTTGAGTGGAAGGGATGGATTATTATTTTTGAAATCATCAATTGATGCTAAAGATACTTACTTCACTTTGTTTAGATGGCATTAGTGTGCATGATCCCCAGGAGAAAATTATTCCCCGCTGGAAAGGTCCACCTCCAGATACAACTCCAGTGATCCCCGATGACTTTGTAGATCAAAGGAAGGCACTTTTTTCTGGAAACTTAAGTAACTCAGACCTTGTAAAGAAGGATAAACAAGACTCGGTGCATAATCAAGAATCCCCATCCAATGATAATACAGCTGCAATATCAGGAGTGAATGCCCTGAGTGAAAAATTCGATGGCCAGGATTTGAAAAGTTCAAAGACTATTATAGAAGGGAGTGACGGTTCTGTTAGAGCTGGTCAGAAATCTGGGAAAGAGTTCTGGCAGCACACTAAGAAATGGTCTCGCGGGTTTCTAGAATGTTATAATGCAGAGACTGATCCAGAAACTAAAGCTACTATGAAGGATATAGGAAAGGATTTGGATAGATGGATAACGGAGAAAGAAATACAAGATGCCGCAGATGCAATGAAAAAAGTTCCTCAGAAAGGACAGAAGTTTATTCAAGAGAAACTCGAGAAGGTCAAAAGAGAAATGGAACTTTGGGGACCCCATGCAGTTGTGAGCAAGTACAGTGAATATACAGAAGAGAAGGAAGTAGATTATCTATGGTGGCTTGATCTTCCCTTAGTAGCGGTAAATATGATTCTTGTTCCTTTGGCTTTGTTGCTCAATTTAAAATATCGAGTTGATAAAAGATCCATTTTCTCTGTATAAATAGTGTTAATTTCTCTGGACCCATATGAAGTACTGTTTTGCAGCTTTTTTTTTTTTTTTCCTGTATATTAAACTCTAAAAGCATCATGTTTTGCAGCCATTGTCTATTTTCGGGTCATACTCCGGTGCGTCCACAGAAGAGGAAACCGCCTTTTTCGAACCAAAAGTAGCAAGAAAGTGATAACCAAAAGGAATTACTAAATAACTTAGTAAAACACATTTTTGAACAGGATAGGTTCTCTAACAGCTACATGCCTTATTCCTCTCGGGGTTTGGAAAACTTGTGTTGTTATGTAAAACATGCTCATTGTGTTAGCATTTTGTTGGGGAACTATTGCCAAGGGATGGTGTTTCTTTTGCCTTTCCCATCCGAAAATTATGAAAACGATGAAGTGGATAATGACTGCAATATACATGTTTATATATATATATATATATATATATATATATTTGGCTTAATCGTCAAATCGGTGACTTGTTTCAAGTAATTAGCAACTAGGTGATCTTTTTATGAAAATTTTCAAAATGGTGATCAAACTTGCAAAACGACCGAAAAACACTTCAGTCACCAATTTGACAATTAGACCTTTTTTTAATAGGAGTTTATAATAGGAAGCTTTGGATGCCGAAAGAATAATTTTTTTTGTAGGGGTTTCAGGGTCTGTTCCTAATGCTGTTGTCAAGCAATTAGACCTTTTTTTTAATAGAAGTTTATAATAGGTAGCTTTGGATGCTTAAAGAATAAAAACTTTGTAGGAGTTTCAGGGTCTGTTCCTAATGCTGTTATCAAGCATTTCCTGATCATTTCAGAATAATTATCTCATGCTGTTCTAATTTTTCAGTGTATTGAATTGTACACGGATGAAGATGGTGACAAGAGAATTGGATTTTATTCGTTGGAGATGGGGGCAGATCTTGAATTAGAGCCAAAACCGTATCATGTAATTGCTTTTGAGGATGTAAATGATTGCAAGAATCTTTGCTATATTATCCAGGCTCATATGGAAATGTTTGGAAATGGAAAGGCCTTTGTTATTCCGCAACAACCCAAAGTAAGTAACTCATATTCTCTCTCTCTCTCGTCTTCTGGTAAAAGATTTTGTTATATACAGGCCAATTTGCATGCCAATACTGTAAACCTTGGGGAGAGTTCGAAGTTGCAATTAATCACAAAATGGAACCTTGTCTTCTTCTTCTTGTTTTTTTCTTTTTAAATTTTATTTGGAGGAGGAATAGGGGTGAATGCAAGTTGAGTGCCATTTATGGGTTAACTGCCTGAAACAAATTTTATATGATAAAAGTTCCTTATTTTGTTTAAAGCTAACTGCAATTTAGGTCCGAGTTTTAGCCCTATTTTTCAATTCCGGGTCTAGTGCTCGTCATTCAGGGTCTACATTTGAATTTTCGTCTAAAAATGCATTCCAGATGAACAGCGGCTAGTATAATGGGCGTTAAGTATTGGTATGCCTATTATTAAGGCTATGGTGGTCATTTTGTATTTCACATGCTAGGCTCATGAAACCTGAGGTGTTATATTAAAGCTTATTCTTAATTAAGGGTAACAAAGTCTACTTTTTATTTGTTTCACTTTCCTTCCTCTGCCCCTCCAATTTTTGTGGAGTTTGATTGATTTAAATTGGGCACATGGATAGTGCCAAGTTCTTGAAAACTTCCATTCACTGGAGAAGCCCGATAATTGTGAATCCCGCTAATACTACTCTGTAGGATGCCTATCGAGAAGCCAAAGCCAATGGGTTTAATGTTACTTGCATAAGAAAAGGGGAGCTGAAACTGAATGTGGACCAAACACTAGAAGAGGTAGAGGAACAAATTACCGAGATTGGAAGCAAGATGTACCATGATAGAATCACGCGGGGTCGCTCTGTTGACATTGACTCATTGATGAAGGGTGTATTTGGAATCGAGAGACCAAATGGGAGGTAACTTCTATATAGTGAAAATACTTTTAAATTCAGCACTCAATTTTAGTTTTGTTAGTTATGCTGCAATATGCATGTATGTTCATCAGTTTTTCCTCAGTGATTAATGAAATCAAAGCTAACTCTCTGGGCTTTCCTGTGCTTTTCCCTTGTTTCCAGAAAAAGACCAAAGAGGAGGTTGAGAAAGCCAAATAAATGATGCTGCAGTGCCAAACTCAGTGGTAGGCTTCAGAAGGAGGTACTGTTTTTCCTCACAGTTGAGTATTACACTTGATGGTTGATGGAGCCACTTGTTTACCTTAGGGAGGATATTTAAGAGCTCTTACTGCAATTTAGATTCTCTCAATTTTTGTTTTTTTGGTGTTGAGGCATGTCCAACTTGCAATCATGATAAAGCTGAACCTTTTACCTGCTAATGCTAGTTTGAATTATGGCACCTATGTGTTTTGACTAGCATCTATTAGCAACATGATTCTGAGACTCTAGTTTCTGTGGCATAATGCCTGATTGCCTATATATTCTGTCTTTAATTAATATGTTGAGTTGTAGTTTTTCTGTGGCATAATGCCTATATATTTTCAATACATTTAGGCATTATGTTTTACGCCTGTGAGACTACTGTGTCAAACAACTGAGTAAAAATATAAAGCATCCTTCAAAGCTTCGGTTATGAAGCTTCTTGCAAGATGTTCTAATCCACTTGAAGCTTGTTAGATTTCAGTTCCATTTAGTATGGAAATGCAAATGAAATGGTCCAGGCTATTTTCGCTCGATCATTCCAATGGTCTAGCTAGACCATTTGTCATTTGCCCATCTTTGTCATGTGGCCAAGGATAGACACTTAATGGAAGGAGTTGATATGCAGTGTCTCTATTAGATTTGGAGGTAGTAGTCCCAAGTAAAATGCAAGCTGGATTAACTATCTGTTGCACCAATTGTTGTTTTGCGCATTTAAGTGGGGCCGTGTTACCATGAGTTGTATGTCCAAAATATATACTCCCACTGTCCCAAAAAATTCTCCCTGTTGTACATTTCAGATATTAAAACCTATACAACTTGTACCATTTTAAATTACATTAAAATGTTTACGTTTTTTTTTTTAGAAAGTTGAAGATAATTTTCCAACAAACAAAAGAGGAAAGTCAAGATGTTTTTGGACGATGGGAGTATTAATGTCTTAATCCATAGTGGTGTTTCTATTTCTCGCAGTGTTCCTCGCTAAACTCGTGAAGGGTTTCAATTTATGGTGTTTCCAGTAAAACAATTGCTGCTTATGATTCAACTCGTTTATGGATTTAGGATGTAGTAACATTTTGAAAATCTAGAATACTTTTACCAACAATATAATCCCTTTCAAGTGGCATTTGGACGGGATAAATGTTTGAACATGACTATGCATTTCACAGGTAATAGCTATATATTCTGACGGGCATGTGTATGAGAGAATACAAGGGACGAAGGCAGACCTATGTATCTGTTACTTAGTGAGAAACGGCTCCAGTGATATAGCATTCAAGAATACTCGGATGGTGAGTTGAGTGACAAACTTTGGTAGAACTCCAGCATACTTCAGGCCTACTCATGTGCAGGGTGGTTCATCTGCATCTACATAGTAAAGGTACTGTGTTGAAGCCTGTTTTGGCACTTCCAACTCCTCCATATCTCAGTTTTGTAGCCTGTATATGAAGATTTTTTTTGTGTAAGAGCAAATTTTGATTCAGTCTCAGGGCTTTCTTTCAAGTTGTAATTGCCATTGTTATAAACGTTTATTTGTAATGTAAACGAGAAGAGTTATATACCACGATTCCATGTTCGTCCCATGGTTATAAACGTTCATTTTAACCTTAAACATACAATAATATAAGTGCATTGTTATGTAATTTTACTTGTAATGTTTTACGACCTATTTAGAATTTAGTTGTGTAAAATACGTGAGAAGATGATGAAAAGATAGTATGATTTAAAGATGGTAATTTCTTTCAAAAGAAATGGGGGTGTCATGTCTCTATCTGGGAGAAATCATTAGCAAGTACTCCATCTGTCCCATAATAGATTATCTTTTAGAAATTAAAATTTGTTCCATAATAGTTGTCCTTTTAAGATTTTTAGACTTCTTTTACTCATATTTTTCTTATTTACCCTCCTAATTTTCCAACAACCCATGAGCATTAATTACATTTACTTTTTTTTACCATCAATGAAGAGACATTATTTAATAAGGGTGAATTTATCAATATATATTACTTCTTAATAAGTGTGCACAAAACTAAAAGATCTTCTATTACGGGACGGAGGGGGTATTACAAATAAACCAAAGGGTAAATTTGACAATCTGGAAAATTGTGAACAGGCTTTCAATCAAATCTCCCTCTTCGGCGCTTTAAACTCCGCAATAACTGCTGCCCATATCTTCCATTTTAGAGTTAAAACTGTGCTTAGATATAAACTCGTTCAAATTGTGCCATAAGCTGCATGTTTAGCAAGTCCCCAGCTGACCCCAATCGTTATATGGAGTGTCTTAATGCACATAAACGTTATAAAATATGCACATAACATAATTATAATATACATAACATAATTAGTAATGCATATAAAGGTTATATGTGCATAAATTATAACCATTATGTGCATTATGGCACTCCGTATAATTTTTGCAGCTGACCCACAATGCCCCTGACAGATTCTCGACGTTAATAGTTTTTCGAATCAAGCCGATCAGTTTGATTTGATTTGATTTCGATGAACAACAATTCGATTACGGTTTGAAAATAGTTGGAGAATAAAGCCGTATAATTCGATTCGATTTGTGATTTGAACAGAACCGAATCCAGTGGTTGCTGACAAAATTCACGTGTCTCGGGTGCGAATCTATAGTATAAATGAGAGTTGTAGGGTCCACTTCAAATGAATAGGAGATATGTATTGGGGTGTGTATGTAAGAAAAAAATATGGATATGTAGGTATGTAAGAGAAAATGTAGATATGTATGTTTGTAAGAAAAAGTGTTTAAGGGTGGGAATGAGGTTGGAGGAGGGTGTTGAAGTATTTTTTTTCTTTTTTAGTTTTTTTAAAGTATTTTTTTTATATTTATAAAAAATAAATATTTTTATTAGTTAATTAATATTAATTAATTTTTCTTTTTTATTTATAAATTCTATTATTATCTAATATTTTTAAAAAATAACGTCACCTGTCCTCGGGCACAGACTTTTACTAATTTAATATAAAATGAGGGGTAAAGATGGGTTTAAGAAAAATCGTTAATTCAGTAAATACAAATTTGAAAAATCAGAAATCACTAACAAACATGTCCTTCCGCCGCCTAATACAAATTGGCATAAAAACATTGTACAATTTGAGTGGGAAATCATCTCTCTCTATACACTTTTTTTGAGCAATCCATCCAGATTCCAAATCCCCCTTAATACAACACTAATATTCCCTAAATTGAACCACTAAATCCATAAATCTGTCACCTCAGCAATGGAACCCTAAAACGGAGCCTGTGCTGACTTGAATCGCAACCCCACAGACCACCCCGCTCTCCACCCTATGGGTCAACACCTTCAGAACCCTAACCCTCCCGACCAACTTCATCCTCGTCTCTATCTCCATCGTGGGTCCCACAACCGCCGCCGACGACGACCCACCCACCACCCCGTTGCCACCGACCTGAACAACGTCGCCGGGCTTAGCCGGCAGCGGGAAAGACTGCACGTTGAAGTTGGCTCTCATGTGCTGGGTGTGGCCACCTTCGATGCGGCCGGCGGGGATGAATACGAACCCGACCGGGCTGCCGGCGTAGGCGAGCTGGAGGGAGCTGTCGTAGTGGGTGAAGTCATCGCGGTTGGGATTCGTGACGGAGACGAACTGGAAGAACGTGAAGCTGACGGTGTTGTTGGTGACGGAGAAAGTCGGGAACTGGACGGCATCGACGGCGATCTTTGGGAGTTTGGGCTTGAACACCAAGAAGTAGACGGTTACGATCGCGCCGGCCACGAGGAGGAGGAAGACAGTGGCTACTAGGCAGGAGGCCAGGTTCGTTCGGCCGCGTTTGGATCTGTGCGGTTCGGGTTCGTACATTGTTTGGGGTGTGTTTTTGGAGTTGTGAGTGGGAGACTGACGGATGGAGATCGGTGTGGGTAGATTAGAGTTGGGGACACAGGGAAATATGAGCTACCCCTCTACTGTGCGGACGTCCGTATATGTGGAAGGTTACGAGTATTTAGTAAAAAGTTATAATTTATTGATAAATTGTTATAATCTTTTGGTAAACTGTTATAGTTCAATTATCATATCATCGTAACAGTTTATTTTAAAATAATATGATAATTGAACTATAACAATTTATTAAAAAGTTATAACAATTTACCAATGAACTATAACTTTTTACCAAATACTCGTAACAATTTCGAATATGGAGTTGGTAATTTATTTGGGGTATACAGTAATTTTATCCAAAAACCAAGGGGGTAACACAATTGGGATTCTGACACATGTACAACAAGCAAGCACATAATGCTCCAGTACGTGGATACACAATATTTTCTCTAGGACACAACTATGGTCTTTGATGGCTGGGTGATTTATCTGCCTGCACTCAGGAACAGTTACGACCGAATTGTAAAAATTTAAGCGAAATGATTTCTCATTTTCGAGTCATTTTGCATGCCGAAGATGAAGCACCAAGGGTTTTTGGAGATTTTGAAAGAAATGAGCAAAATATGATTAAGAAGAGTTCTGAGTTTGAAGAACAATGGGACAAGGAAGGTTGGAAAATTATGTTCAAGGCTTTTTGTTTTGTTGGTTGTTTCTTCTTCTTTACGTTGATAAAAGCAATGAGCAAGGAATAAATAAATTGCAGTACGATTGCATTCCAAGTGAATTGATCTCTAAGTTTGGATTAACTTAAAAAATAATATGATTACAATTTGCATTACCTAACCTCGGAGATACCAGATTTGCTAGCATTAGTACAACTTTAAAATTTTGGCCTTTCAAAGAATTCTTACCTTAACATAGCATCAAAACACAAATGTTTATGCAAAATAAATATCAAGAAACCAAAACAGAGATCAGTTCAATATAAACATCCTTGAAAAAAGAATATACATATAAGCAAGGAATTGCATATGGGATCAATGAAGAACAAACACTGATACAATCAAAATGCCTTTTGGAGCATTTTTACTGATTGAAACATAAGACTTCCAAATACTTGAAGTACAGCACTAAACCACCTGTACCTGAAATACAGAAAATGACTACAAGCATGTTTCTATCCTGCAACTCTTCAGTCAGCAGTGCATATTATTCTATAAATCCATTGAAATGAGAGATCTAACCCGATAATCCAAAAGAAAGAAGAAAAAAAATCTGAATTTGACAAATAAAACAAGAGACTGATACAATCTTCAACCTCTTGAAACCCACTTACGAAGTCATAACTGCTGAGCAAGGTTGGCGAAAGTAACCACCAAACAGAAGAAAACTAGACATACATACATATGTGTGCAAACATATGCAAATGTACACATTTATATACCAAATACTACCTCCGATTAGGCAATTGCATCAAGGTGACGATCCATAATCTGAGAGACAGATTCCATGAATGCAGCTTCACTTGAACCAGGGAGGACACTGTCCTCTGCTTCTTGGACAATCTCCTCAATTATGGACAGCTTATTCAAGGTTTCCCTGCACATGATGCTTCCAATTGCAAAAGGGGTAAGTCCTTTCTCTACACCCTTCTTTAGGAGCATGGTGGAAATGCGAAGTATGTGCGCACATTCTAGGGGTAGGTTCCACCCATAAAAACTCAATAGGGCAATGTCTTCCTCAGCATCCAGCGACCTGATATAGTCGATAGTGTCTGCGCTGAAAGGCTGGCGTGCTTGAGGCCAATAAAGCCATTCAAATGTGCAATCTTCAAACTGCAGCATAATTTCACGATTTGTAGGTAAATGAGCCGTAGTAGATGGACATGAAAACAGAAAACATCAATCTCGTAACACCAGGGATTACTAGTTTAAAATCAAATTGCACAAGGAAATTGTTCAATGAGATGAAAATGCTAAACTTTTAATCACTAAAACTCGATACCAAAATAAAAAAAATAAAAAAATAGCAGCAAGATGCACCGAACACAATAAAGCATATATATGTAGCTCCATTATCCAAAGCAATGATACACTTGAGGAGAAAAGAATGTAAGGCTTACACTGTCAGGCAGGCAGTACCCATGATCGATCGGAATCAGAACCATCCGTCCATCTTCACCATTGCTCAACAATATATTCCCAGCGTGCCTATCTGCATTTGCCATTCTAATATCCAAAACTGCAATCTTATGCACCTCCTCTAGTGGAAAAACACTAGGGCCCATATCCTCGCAACTCCCATGATTCTCCACAAACATCTGCAAGGACCCAATCTTCACCTTCACACCATTTGGATGATTGAATCCTGGATGCAAGCACTTGATCAAGGCTGTAGGAGGGACACCAGAAAAGCCTTTGTCTTCACCAGAGAATGATCGCCGGCCATTCTTCGGATGATCCAAAACGTAGGCAGCAACTTCTCTGAATGCACCCTCCTCAACTCTTGTTCCCTTTTTCAACCCTTCACCATCCATGGACAAGGGCAAACCATTGGGGTTATTCATCGCCATTGGTTCCTCATCCATTGGCTTGAAAACAGAGAGATACTTCTTCCCTGATGCATCCATCATAAAATAAGCACCTCCTGTACCCTCAGAAGAACGAACTGGATTGTTTCCTCTATCCAAGCCATCCAAGGTAGAGTTCATCATATCATAAAGGACATTAGGGAGTTCAGCCTTTGGATTAACAATAATGGGTTCCAACCCAAACTCTTCGTTAGTTGGTTCTCTGGGAGTGAAACGATCGTTCTTTGCATTGATCTCCAACCCACTCTTTCTATCCTCCTCAAATTCTCTTGTATCATTCAGCGGTGATGCCACAATAGACAATTCGAAATGCTTATCCACAGGCCTGGGCCTAATCTTTGCAGATTTCCGGACAAACAAATGAATCACAGCGTCATTACTATTGCAAATATCATTTATGAGCTTCTGATCCTCAAGTTGCTTTCCCTCACACATGACTTCTTGCTCTTCGATGTCAACCAGCCCTTTTGCAAGTTGACGTTTCACGTACCCCACATCGCGGCTCCTCTCGACGTGGAACATAAACTCCTTCCCGCAGGAAGTCGTCACATTGATCACTTGAAGATCAGAACACCTCAAAACCAATTGAATAACCTTCCCATCCGCAACGCCATACTCCCGGACCAGCGAATTACTCCTTGCTAATTCCCGACCCCCATAAACCAGCTTCTGATTCTTCACAAAAACCCCTTTATACGACTGGATACGGAGCTTCACTGACTCAATCGAATCAGACTCTAAAACCCGCAAAGGGACCATCGACCCCGACAATGCCACGTAAATCAGAATCGACTCATCCGGCCGTGGACTATGCACTGGCGACAGCGCAAAAGCATCGTCCCTAGGACTAATTGTGACAACACCAGCAGAAGACATTTTTTCTACGAAATATATGCAAAAACAAACAAACCCAAAAAAGAACCCTTTGAAAAACCAGGAAAAAAGGACAAAAAGATTGCACCTTTTCCCCCCAAACTGTACAAATTGGAACCCTTTTCAAAACCCTAGATATTCATGACTGAGCCTTAAAATGCAATTTAAAACCGTAGGAAATCGATTTAAGAATCGAAACCTAGGTTTCCACAACCAATTAAGCAAAAACCCTAATCGAATTAGGGTTACAGCATCGATAAGAACAAATTGGGCGAGGCGAAATCGAGAGAGCAAAGAAATGGGGGAGCGGATTCTTACCAGACAAAAACAGTATGCTTGCAAGAACCGAAGAGGGGTGTGGTACTCAGGGGGTTGAGATATAGGGATGGCGAAGGGAACGGAGATTGACCGGAGATTTTGAGGGTTGACTTTGCTGTACGGGCTTTGCGGAAGGGGGGTTTGAATAGATTAGCGATCGAGTTTTGTGGATTTGGGGGAGTATTTGGGGCTTAGGTTTTGTCAAAACTGTTGAAGGAAACAACGCGGTTTTGGGGAGAGAGGTGGTGGACGGTGGACCCATTTTGTGCTTTGTCAGCGTTGAATACTGACATGGATTCCTATCATGGATACTTAACGGCCGTTTGTACGGGAACCGTTTATCCTTTTCAACTGAGCTTAAGCCGGATTGAGTCTCGTCAATTTTTTTTTTCGCGAATCGTGCTTGTCAAATTTTCTTGGCAAGTCGAACCTCAAATAGATGAATTCGGGTCGATTTACAACTGGTTTGTGAAACACCGGCAAACCTTCATGAGATATTAGATAAGGTATTAGTGGGCTTTAACAGGTTTTGGCAAGTTTTTACGAGTCTAAGCCAATTTTTTAAAAAAGATTTTTTTAATGATTTATTATTATTTATGTGTTCTCTATTTTAATATTATTTATTTTTCAGGTGTTGTTTTATGTTTGAAACTTTTTGTCAATGTTAATTAAATTTTGGGCAAATTGTAGAAATGGTCCCTGTACTGAAAAAATATTTGGGAAAAAGTCCTTAAACTCAAGATTGCTCAATTTTAGTCCATGTACTGAAAAAATCAAGCGCAAT
>JAOWAN010000051.1:12214765-12226295 GCA_028566635.1 Lobelia cardinalis | reverse complement strand
TTTACATAATAATTAAGTCAAATAAAAAAATTATACATAAAATATAACATTTTAATATCTCTCACTCTCCCCAACACTCACTCACTTTTTCCCAATCCAACCCCACGCACACAAAAATCCCCATCACCCATCTTTCTCTTTCCAACACACACTCCTCCATACATAAACACTAATCTCAACCCCTCCCTCAAACTTTGTGCATGAATAGTACTATTCATTTGCTTTTGGCCCCACGCCTTAACTTATAGTATAGATATATCTTTAGTTAAGTGATTCAAACCTTACTGAATTAATTTTTCAAGGGTATTGTACTACTATGTTGAGCATTTCCAAAGTCAAAATTGACAAGCGAAAGTCACGGAAAGCGAAATGTTATATGTTAGCGAAAGCTATTCTCGCAAGTGAAAAGCTACCAGCGAGCAACTAGGTGTATTCCACCAAGCAAAAGCTCCTAATCTCAAGTGAAGAATGTCATTTCGGGGGCATTTGAGGGCTGGAAATTTCAAGTCGTAAATTTTCAAGGCAAAATGCTAAGAAGAAGGGAAATGTCATCACGAGAAATCGAGTAAGGCGAAATGCCATAACCACAACTCGAGATTTTGTGTAAGCCAAATGCCATAATTATAACTTGAGAAATCGAGTAAGGGGAAATGCCATAACTACAACTCGAGAAATTGCTAAGGCAAAATGCCATAGTTAAAACTTGAAAAATCGAGTACCGCGAAATGCGACAATGACAACTCGAGAATTCGAGTATCGCAAAGTGCCATTATTTTAACTCAAGAAATCGAGTAATAACCACAGTATCGGGTATTGAAAAGTTCAAAAATTTTCTAATTAGATCAGAAGCTCGATTTGTAAAAATTTTTGGTTTTATTTTATAATGATTAAAGTGAAAAGTATGAGAGAGAGAGATAGAGAGAAAAAGATGGGTCCTATTAAAAATCAAAAACCATATAGAATCAGACATGCGATCCAAGCTTTAAGTAAAAACTTTGAGGCAAAAGTCGTTACCTTGAGATCGCGATGTCGTCTCGAAAGAATGACATCGTGATCTTAAAGAGAACAGAGGACTGAAAAGTCCAGTTGGAAATTCAAAGTATTATCTACAACCGAGACTCAAGAACTTTTATGAACTACCAGCATACTTAGGCTCCGATCACAAGTCCCATTTGGGACCATACGGTAATACAGACAATACAGATAATATTCAATCACATTTCAAATTTCACACATAAATATCACAAATATCACTCTCCTTTTATTTTACTTTTCATTTATTACCCTTATATCTCTACGCCCTACAAATATATACCTTTACACCATTTCCCAAAATATTTCACACCTTTTCAATCAAAAGCATCAGAAGTCTGGAGTATATGTGGATCCCTGCCCATAACATCACTGAGAGGCCAGTTTTTGGTCCCAAATTAACTGCAAAAATAAATTGTACAGTGGTCTCCTAACTGCGTCAAAAGTCTGGAGTATCATACTATGCATTTTTTTAAATAACTTTTTTGTTCTCTCCTAACTGCACTCATAGCAAAAATATAAAACGGCTGATAAAAGTCAAATGGTTAGCATGGATGCGCGGCTACCGAGCACTCAGACTACACAGTAGTCTTTGTACAATTAAATGATGAGGGGCATTTTAGACATTTGATAAGGAAAACTCATCTACACCATCTACTCCATCTCAAATTTTGAACAGTACCGTCTGCTCCGATCTGTTACGAAAATTGATTCCTGATCTGGCCCTTAGGCATTCAATCGAGAAAGAGAGGAGACACAAACATTCGGATACGAACGAGATCCATTATACAAAATGTACCGTGCTAGACCCGGGGGAAGAAGATATACGCGCGCAAGAATGCGAGATATTACGAGTAGAGTCTTGCATACCAAGCATACTAACCAAGCAAAAGATACACTAAGCATACGAGATGACATCACCTCGTAGATACGAGACAGAGTGGATTAGTCTTCATCACCAGTATGAATGCGGAAGATAAAACCCTCCTTGGCATGACCCGAGGAGATAAAACCCTCCTTGCCAAGTGCAATCAAGATGAGATGGTGTGATCAACGAGACCACCAGAGGAGATGACGAGATGGCGAGACCGAAGAGAGAACCAGATGGCAGAGACAGGACGAGACCGACAAGATAGGACCACCAAACCATACAAGGATGCTGACAGGGCAAACAGTACTCCCACTCCACCTATATATATCACGCAATAGAAATGAGGCAAGATATTCTTGACAATGACATCTAACGTAACAACCTATATAAGGCCATCACTAGCACCAGAACATGTACGCTATCACACACACACACACGGTTGTCCATTCTCTCCCTAGAATTCATCCTTATTTTCCCATGCTTCCTCCATAAGAAAAGGATCGTGAGGAACCCCGATGTGGCAGGAAAAATGCTAGGATAATCGATCGAGCTCATTGAATTCAACCTCGCCTATGAGCCGAGAACAGCTATCAAAGGACAAGCTCTAGCCGATTTCTTGTCGAGTTGACGTTTGCTAGAGCCGAGATTATCTCATAACCAGCCCAAGTCAGGAAGCCCAAGGAGGTTACGGCGTCAGAGCTCGCAGTCCAGACCTGTGGAGTTCTGGACCCTTCACACGGGCAGATCCTCAAGTAAAGAAGTCAGCGGAGCATGTGTCATGTTGGTATCGCCAATCGAGGAGAATGTGATGGAGAGAAACCTCAAAATTCAACTTTGAGGCAACTAACAAACAGGCGCAATACAACACCCTAGCGATCAGAGACATGGGGGTTAAAAAGTCTCCTCATTAAGTTCGATATCCCAAGGATATTATTGGTCGAGCATGCATGTGGATATCAATAACTTCGTCACTAAATGCATAAAATGCCAGAGGTACAACAATCTCACTCATGTCCCCTCTACTTTGCAGATGCCAGTAGTGGCATGTTGGTCGTTCGATATGTGGAGAATTGATACCTCAGAGCGCTGCCAGTAGTGCTGGCCGCCATGGAGATTCAAGTTTGTCATAGTAGCTGTTGATTATTCCACGAAGTGGGTTGAAGCTAGGCCACTCGTCCACAACACCGAGCAGCGTGCTATTGACTTCGTTCAGGATGAGATACGATGTCGATTTGGAGTGCCTCGAATTGTGACTGACAATGAAACTCAATTCTCTAAAGCATTCACTGCCTGATGCTTCGAGATGAATGTGAAACATTGGAAGTCCTCGGTGAAGCGAGCTCAAGCGAACGGGCAGGCAGAAGCAGCAAACAAGTTGTTCGTGGAAGCCTTGGAGAAAAATCTGGAAGGACGACAAGGCAAGTGGTACGAGAGGAGTTGAAAGAGGCCCTTTGGGCGGTCAAGACTACAATTCGAGGACCAATTGGCGAGACCCTATTCACACTGACCTATGGAACCCATGCTATGGCTCTCACTAAAGTCGCTCTGCCAGTGGCGCGAGGCACCTGTTACGACGTAGAAAAATGGAGTTTATAGGGCACTTGAACTGGATATAGTGGAGGAAAAGAGAATCAATGCTCGACTGCAGATGATCAACTACAAAAACAACAGTATGATAAGCGGGTAAAACCTTGGATGTTTTTGGTGGGAGACCTCATGCTCGGGATGATATCGGCACAAGAAACAAAAGTTTGAGCCCAATTGGGATGGCCCCTACATCATCGCCAAGATAGTGCGAGAAGGAACTTACGAGCTAAAGGAAATGGACGGGACAGTGATCAAGAATATCAGGCACTCGGACCATGAAGTTATCAATCGTGTTTTGCTTAAAAATCGTTTGAAAGGAGCTATCGTCTATTTATTTAAATTCAATGAAATGGGAGCTTTCCAACTTCAGCTTGTTTGTGAGTTGATTAATGCACACGAACACCGCAAAGGCTAATTTGTGCAATCTTTAAGAGAATGGCAGTTGTAATTTATTTCTCTTCAAAATTTTCAAACTATCCCTAGTTTTAAAAACCAATATTAGGATCAAATCATAAATCTAATATCTTTGATATTTGATTTTGATATGGGTTTCATCATTTTCTCTCTATATCTCTCCTACTTTTTTACTTTATATATCATATCATATCATCAAATATCGCACGATATCATATTTCTGATCTGACCCTTCATGTTTTTTCCCAACATGTTTTGGGAAGACACGGCCCTTCCCTCAAGATCTGAGTTTCCATGGCGCCCCTGTTTCGCTAAATGCCCATTTCCCGTGGAGGGTGAAAATGATCTGAACCCTTTTATGAATTTGTTGTCTCTCTCCTCCCTGCAAAAGCATCTTGTATCCACTGTTGTGGAACGAAGAGGAAGAGGAGGAGAATTAATGCACTCTAATTAGCAAGGGTTGAAGTAAACTCCAAATACATAAAACAGAACAAAGTAGAACCTGATGAGAGCAAGTTTTTCTACTATTAGAAATGTTTTCATATTGCTTGTTTGTGACATGTCAAAAACTCGAAATGCACCCTTTACAACAAGCTCAATCTGATTCATGAATTAGGATGAATCAATGCCCAGTCGACTTTTACAATTAATCAAAGTTTCAACATGACACTGCAGATCGAGACCCCAACTCAAAAGTAAGTATATAATATAAATGACATTTTCACTAAAACTATGAAACAGAACCGTTATGCTGTGAAGGAACTACAGTAGTATACTGTAATGAGCATTTTCAGGAGCGATAATGTGCACATACCACATTTGATTTCCAAAAATTAGCATCCAAAATGTTCACAAAAATGATTACAGCTAGTCATACTGCTGTTAGGGTTCACAATTCAATGTCGGAGAGGAATGGTGTCCTTGGGTGTTTGTCCTCATTCGCTCCTCCATTCTTCTCAAACCTTTCTACAGTTGTAATACAGTAATGTTTCAAGCAGAAACCTTTTGTTGATGAAAGGTTACACACAGCTAGGCTTCTTCCAAAGAACAGGGCCTCGTGTCATTTTAATAAACATTGAGCTTGCTTCAGCAGCAAACCAGCTCATTGATGGTAATAGAAACCAAGCATTCTACAAAACTGAAATGGGCTTGATATCCTGCAATCTCACACGTATATCAATCAAACATCAACTTTCCATAGTTTTATCATTTATGGGTTTTGGTTGTCAGGACATTTCACATCTAAAGTGGACTTTGACCTGGGATCAACAACGGAAGCATTAATAGAGTATTGCAGCAACAACTGAAAATCTTACTGATATAAATGAGACAAACCAGAGATTTCTAGCCTTTCTCATCTTCTTTTTCTCTTTTTCATGGAGCTTGGCATGAGACAGTATTCAAGCTTGACTTGATTACTTCACCAACAAGGTATAAATGAACCAATCCGAGTTTTAATTGAGCCCAAGTCAAAATTCTGCTGAAAATCTTGTACTAATATTCTAGATAAATATAGTATTTTATGATTACCAAGTGCAGCTCGTTTGGATCTCGAGCCTAAAGCATGCTCGAGCTCAACTCGAAGTCTCGAACCCAATACAAGGTCAAGCTCAGTTTGTTATCAACTCTAACTAAAATCAGATTACTGATGGATTGACCAATGATACAAGTGCATTCATAGTTCTCACTAGTAAACTCTATCATCGTGTTAATAAACCAAATTGTGAAACCTGGAGGCCATAGGGAATAGCGTTAATAGAAGCATTGCCCTCACTATTTTGATATGCTCGGAAAAACTAGCATAATTTTCAAAAAAAAATTATACGGAAAGAAATTTATAAGACCAGAATGATATGCACGCAGAAATACAATACGATGGATAAGAAATCAATTGAGAAAGCAGCAACTTTAGCTAAGACAAGGAGAACATGACTAAGACTAAACTCGAGGAATGCTGACAACGAGGCGCAGTTGGGTTGGTAAGACGCCTCACCTATCGCCGATAGGTCATGTGTTCGAGTTACGTCGGGGGTAGGTGGGGAACTACTATTGATCCTCGCAAGGGGGGAAAAAGAAAAAAAAAAAAAAAAAAAAGAGCAAAACAGCCCATTCCCCTCCCAATCCCTTTGGACTACTGAAATAGGAACTATGCAGAAAGTGTCCGTCACTAAAACCCGGAGAGGCCAAATAAGCACTCTAGCTCACAAACAGGAGCATGACAAGACCTGATTCCTGAAAATTTTAGCATTTAGCTTGGTCCAATTATACCACATGGCAACACTCTTATCTTTGTTGCTCCGATACCCAAAGAGCTGAATTTGGAGCAGTGATGAAATAGAACCAAGGTAATCTCACTCCTCACCATATACTCCAAATAATCTGTGCGAGAGAAATCAGGCAACTCCCCAAAGTACGAGTAAATGATCATGAGACTCGAGAGAAATGCATGTAATGCACCAATCAAGGAAATACTCTTAAAAGGTCAGTACCTTGCAGCATGTCATATATTTTTGATGTTTCTTAATGCCAAGGAATAAACAAGTGCCTGACCTTTAAAGGCACGCGAGCTTCCCAAATAAAAGGAGGAAAGAGAAAATGGAACAGCAGTTCGGAACGAATCGAATGAGATAAGGAACGACACGAATATAACCCAGCTCCCTCCAAGACCCAAGGGCGCGCACTGTAGACAAAATATTGAAATTCCACAGAATTCTCAGTTTGTCAGTCGTTGGTTTCACAAATAAATGGAAGGCTAGGAAATTACACACTTCTCCACTCACCCCTACCTGGGGGGGGGGGGGGAAGAGGATAAAACTCATGAATAGAGAGGTAAGTGAGTGGATGAAATATCTAATAAGGTGAGGAAAGATGGAAAATAATGAAACCCCCGGACATCCTCAAGAAACTCCTTCCCCACTGACCTTGCATTGAAGACAAGGGAGTAATAACGAATAGTATGTCAAATTTGGAAACACGAGAGCTTTAAAGTTGTCAGTAGGGAACAAAGAAGCAACAATTGAGTCAACAAATCCAATAAAGAGAGGGCCAAAATCATTGGTTAAGTTTACCCTCTTAATTCCAATGATGGATTTGGATTTGGTATTAGTTTTAGTTCCACGGAATTTTATTCTTCTTCCAATTCAAAATTCATGGCTTGAAATGAGTAGCGAAACATAGCCTCAGCATATTTTCCTATCTACCTTGAATAAAAAAATAATCCACAAGAAGGACGAATAAATACATATCATTGTTGTTTGCTCAATGTTCCGGTGAGAGCTTTAGATGCATCTGAATCGGATACATTATAAGTTAACAGAGTTATTGTTCCTTTTAATGCTTTTCTTAGTGGGATCTTACATTCAGAAGTTTTGGAAAAAACAAACATGAAGATCAAGATTTCTATCAATGAGAGCATCGAGTTGCCAGTGTATTTCAACCTATTCTTTCATATTTATGTGCTCCAACTCTCGCAATTCATCAAATGTTCTAGGAAATAACAAAAAATGAAAAATAGAAAACCTCCTCTCAGTGTTAAATCCACCTCCTCAAGAAAAGACATCTTGTTCATTTAGTCTCTGCTTCTTTTGCTAGAAGAGCCCAATTTTGAAAGTCACAAAATTTTGAACATCAGTATATTTCCATACACACCCTTATTAAGTGCTACTTTCTTCTTGCAAATTGCAAGTTTGATGGCGAAAAAAATGAAACTATAAAACAGTATTTATGTACAATGTCTCATAATAGAAACTAGAACTCCTTGTAAAGAATGGAGAAAGTACAATTCATGTGGGTCTGACAGAATTACCTGCAGAAGCAAACTAGATTGCAATGAAGCGGCCCTGACAGCATATACAAGCAACCAAGATACCAAGCACAGCCCCAGCAACAACCTGTGAGGGAGTGTGACCAAGAAGTTCCTTGAGCTTTCTTTTACTGATGGGATGGCCTTGGAACAAATCCTCAACGATCAGATTGAGAACCTGATTGATCATTGAACTTTTAGCAACACACCCCAAAAGATTCAGTACATCAATCATATTTGCACAAGGACAGACCAATCCACTAGGCATGCCCCGCTACATGGTCCAGAGGGCCTAATATACATGAATATAATTTTTGAGATGCATATTTAATAAGCCTCGTCAAACTACTTGGGATTCCCTTGATGGGTCTGTTTTCGTTTACTTTATTAATAAAGCAGCTCCCAAATCATTATATTGATTAACCTTGTTAAGTAATTAACTGTGGAAATCCCTCTTACTACTCCCATTAAAATCGGTCTCGACTTCGATATATAGTAGTAATGTAGTATTGCCTACAGATGTAGTTATTTAGTATGGAACTGAAACGAAATGCTTAGGCTTCAAACACAATAGTGCAGAATAAGTACGAGTATATAGATTAAAGTACTAGGGTGCAGCTATCACACAAATAGGTTTTCTCAATGACATTTTCACTGAATCTGATTCAAGGTAATGGAGGTGGCAAACAGGGTTGCAAGGACTACAAGACAAAATCAATGGGGAAGGCATCAAGTCGTCATTGCTTTTGCAGACAAACAATGATCTCACCACCTATATGTCTGCATTTCTTTGCCAATGCAATGGGTCTGATGTATGTGAACATAGAATTCCTGGGAATTGATGCTGAGATCCTCAACTTCCTGATAGGTCAAAATAGTAACAGGAGCAGGTCTGAGACATACAGTGGGTTGTTCATACCTGACCTATTAAGATTAAAGCGTTTCAAAGATAGATCGACCTTGAAATATTCAGTTCCTAATATCTCAAACAAGTTTTTAACCATGCCAGTTTTCATACAATGATGGTATTTATTTGGTTACTAAGTGGAGCTCAATGCCTCAACCTCAAAAAATTAACCAGCTTCGAAAATAAGCACACTTTGTTTCACAAGCATACTAAACATGGGAGTTACTCATGCTAATATTCCGAGAAACAAAAGTTACTATGGAATCGCTAACATCAGCAGTCTGCACATACTTGAATAGACTCTTACACATAACAAAAAAAGCTAACATTAATTTCTATGGTCCACCTTAAACATCATGGCTCTTTTGTTTTAACAATGTTAGTCTCAAACCAAATTCACTTTCTTACTCCGCACATGAAAAGTGCCATATATACAAAAAGAGTTTGCTAACAATGTTAAGTCCATAGTACATCATTAAGTAGGAGCTACCTAATGCATTACATGTCAGTCTAATTAGAAACCAACAAAAAAGAAAAAAAAGAGTCAAACAGAAAAACAAAACCTTACCTCAGCTTGCATCCCAGCATGCCGCCTGACGCCAATGGCATCATACATAACGATCAAACTAAACCCCAAGCAAACGGGAAATAACGAGTCTGCGACTCCATGACAAATTGCCACAGAAGTAGTCAAAGCCGTGCACAAAGCAGTGTGAGAGGAAGGCATTCCCCCGGACCCATACATTATCCTGAAATCCCACTTCCTCTCAAAACAAAAATGCAAAAACACTTTCATCGACTGCGCTATAAACCAAGCAAAGAACCCAGAAACAAACGTGGGGTTAGTGGCCAGCGTAGCCACAAATGGACTGATTCGTACTTTGGCACTGGCGGTTACGCTCAAGAGCGCCATTCCGAACCCTCCATTCTGGCAGTAATTACGATTGAGTTCGTCATGGGAGTTAAGAATACAGAGGCAGTTGTGGAGCGATTTGAGGGTATGTAAAATTGGGGCAAATGGGGAAAAGGGTTTTGTGGATTTTGAAGGATTTGGTTGGAAAGTATGGGAAAGTGAGATTGGAGAAATCTTGGGTTTCTTGAAAGTGGAGGCTTTGAGGAAGGAAAAAGGATTGGGATAGGGGTAGGAGAAGAAAGAACTGGTTGAGGGTACTGAAGAAAGATGACAGGATGAATACGTTAGAATAGAGTCCATGGGATTGAATTGAATTCTCTATTTCGGAGTTCAGTCAGCATTGAAACAGGGGAGGAAATGGTGTGTGTGTGGAGGGAGGAGAAGAGAAAGTGTGAAGGGGAAGATTGCAATTGAGCTTGGAGGGATTTTGTTGAGGGAATATGCTTCTTGTGGTTTGTTTAATTTGATTATCATCCTATTGGGTAGTGAGTCTGCGTCAGCACCCTCTTTTGAATTTTTATTTGTTGTGGTTTGGATTGATTACCAATCATGCTCTATTGGATGTTGTAACGTAACCCTATTGTCCAATGTTGTTTTTTTTTTTTCCTCTTTAATTTTTTGGCCCGGCGCGGAAGGAATTCAACGTGAGATCTTACATATTATAAAGCTCAGATCCACCACTAATCCACCTCTTAGGTTCCGTCTAATGTTGTATAACATATAGTTATAACGACCATAAAGATTTAATCCCAATACTAGTAAAAGATTTCATTTGAAATATTAATAGATATACTCGCATTTGCGATTTGTGAGCTGTGAGTTGGATTTTTTTCTTAAATTGGGAGAATATTAAAGAAAATTAAAAATTAAAAAAATGAAGGAAGATTATGTAAATAAATCATTAGTTTGATCGATAAGTATCAAATTAACTGATCTATTTTATACTATTATTAGGTATACACATACAAATGATCACGTAAGATGCAGTTTTTTTAATTAAATGAGTGACTTGAAAATCGAGAATGTAGAAAGAATTGAGTGAAGCGTGGAAAAATTAACGAAATATTGAAAAATTTAATGGAAGAAAGTGTAAATAAATCATTAACTGTACAAAAGTGTCATATCAACTAATCGATCTATCTTATACTATTACTAGTAAATGCTCGTGTTCGAGGACACGGTATTTTTTTAATTTATATATATTTTTAATCAGAATATTTTTTAATTAAAAAGAGAGTTGTCAAAAATAAAAAATAAAAAAGATCAAAATAAAAAAATTGTGAAAGATAAAAAATAATGAAAAGTAAAAAAAATAAATGCACCTTTGAAATGTGGGTTAATGTTACTGTTGTGATTGTCGTTGTCAATGAACAGTTGAATGAATAGTAAAAAAATACTTGGATTTTTACTATAGATAGATTCATATCTTTATTCTTTGTTATTAATTAAGTATTTTGTTTGATTTTTAAATAATTAATTTAATTTATTATTTAGTATATATCAATTATGATTTAAATTCTAAAAATTAGTTACTTATAACATTATCAAGCACACTATTAATAATATATTTTATAACTGATACTAAAAAATTAATTTAAAATCTGTCAAAATTAAAGAAAGCTTTCAAAACAAAATAACCTTTAATTTTTAATTAAAATTAATTGATCAAAAGAATTACTCCTACTTTGGTAATCCAAATGCCAACGGTTGCACCATTTAATTCCTAATTTAAATTGCAATCCGTTTTGACTTTTGCGTGTTAACGAACTTGCTCTTAAGTTTGTTCCAAAATATTCTTCCATCAAAAATCTGTTTGTTTCGAGGCTAGTAATTGCAAGCCCCTCTACGTACTCAATTGTTATACGGAGTGGCTAGGCACTCCTTGTTTATGGAGTGCCTTAATGCACATAGGTGTTATAAAATATGTACATAACATAATTACAATGCACATAATATAATTAGTAATGCACATAAAAATAAATATGTGCATAATTTATAACTGTT
>JAOWAN010000051.1:12193201-12210227 GCA_028566635.1 Lobelia cardinalis | reverse complement strand
TTATATATTTCAAGTAAAATGCATGCTTACTCACGCACTCCCTAGGCTTACGTCACTCGGCACTTCCGGGCGTTACAATAATATTTTGACACTATTCCAAAGAAAGTTGGAAAAGAGGCACCGCATGATAGAGTTAATGCAATTTTGTACGAAACTAACAATTGATTATACAGTGATGTAACGTGTAAAGAATAGAAAAGACAGAGCAACAATCTTCTTTTACCCATCTCAATTGTCCTTTACTTCCCCTCCTCCCATCAAAATATACTTCCTCTCCTTAGTTTAAATTACACCAATTTTTAGGAACCTAATTTATTAATCATAATGTAAATTAAAGTAATTTAATAATTAGTTCAAAAAAATATGTAAAAAAATATGAATATTTATTTTAGAACATCATATTAAATTTAAATTGTAACGAAATTAATATTGTAATTTTTTTCAGATAATTTATTTTCTATTAAAACTTTATCTTAACTAATGGAATGAATTTTTATTTGCCTAAAAAAAATAGGGAGTGACTATTTGTAAAATACGTAAATACTTTGTTTAATACACATAATTTCATTACAAAAAAATATTTATTAAAAAGTCTATTATGCACTTTTGAATTAAAAAATGGGTTAACTAGTGCAATTTCTTGAACTTTTCCTTTTAACGTTGAAAAAGATTTAGCTCTCCATCTGAAGACATCCATGAAAAAAACACTGACAATTGTTTTAGGGTGTTGTTATTTGCACACTTCATTTTTTATAAGTTACATTTATTTTTTATTTTTCAAAAGTGTGTTAAATAAATGTACTATAATACCCTTACTAATAAAAGTAATATTTTTATATTCTTTTAATTAAAAAAAATTAAATACACACTTTTAGAATTGACAACTTTCATCGTTCTTTTTATTTTTCCTTTAAAAAAATTACAATTCTATTCATGAAAGGAGTTCTATCTTCTTAATTTTCGAACCCAAAAAATATGACATTTAAGACACCCTGATTATTGCTCTGATGAATTGATAATTCACGTAATCTTCATTCGCATTCTTCAATTTCTGGCGTCATTATACGCTTCTTGGATGCTACAAAAGTACTTATCCAACTTTAACTCTTTACAAATTGTTCATCCAGCAGTTTCATTCCAATCCCGTTAAAAACTGGCATTCATTCCAGAATTACTGTATATTGAGACTAATAGCAAAGAAGTCCAATGATGAATGGAGTAGCAGCTCAATTTCATATCCTGGTTATGCATGCATGGTTTATTTACAACATGATGTCGTGGGTTATTTGAAGTCCACTAGCCTACAAATTTCCAAGCAGCAGCAGGGCACAATAGGAGCAGCAGCCTAGCTTGGGCAGTTTAGGCTTATAACATGATCAACATTGAATGATTGAAAACTGATTGCTGGGGTTAAATATGGATTTGAGTTTCATAATTTTTCGAATTACTTTGCCCTTTGCCAACATTTTGGGTGGAGAAATTTTTTTCCCGTCAACTGAATGGAATTATGTTGCATCCTGTTAATATTCAAAAATGCTAAATATACCGTCAATAATCAACCGGAATTCAACCGCATGTTTCACGGACTTGTACCTTATCACCAAGGTACAAGTTCGTAAAACATGCGGTTGAATTCCACTTGATTAGTGGCGGTATATTTAGCACGTCTCGTTAATATTTGCCCTAGTTTTAATTAGCCAAGTACAATTGGATTTGAGAATTAAGAACAAAAAATTCCTTTTATAATTGAGATTTAAAGTTAGGAAAAAGAAAAAAAAAAAAACTTAGGAATTTTAGGGTGTATATTTAACATCTTTTAAGTGAAAAGGAGTGTAAACATATAACGTTTATTAGTAAGGTTATTATAGTAATTCTATTAAGATATTTTTGAAAAAATAAATAAAAAATATAAACTTAACAAAAATGAAGTGTATAAATAACAACGCCCTTGTTTTACGAAGAAGTTCCCTGAGTCCTGGGAGTTGAAGACGAACTCTGTGCACTCGATTGGCCGATTTTGGAGAATTAGCCTCAACAATGGCTATGGTTCCATTCTCAAATAACTCAACTTTGTTAACCCTATCTCTGTTCAAGTACTCCAAAAATCTACAGTATGACATCCTTGAGTTGTGAATAAAACGCTGGTAAGGTAGTTTAACAGTAGTTCATTGGATTTTTAGCATCATGTCAATTTTGGATCGTCGGATCATGCAATGGGACTGCATCGAGCATGGCTGCTTGCAGCAGCAAACCAAAATTGGTTTAGATATACTACTACATGTTAGAGTACTATCCTTTTGTCCATGTGATGTATGAAGGCTGGGGTAGACCATTCATCATAACCCTTCTCCGGCCGCCGCCTCGTCCCCCATTCCTCAAGCTTCCACCACCATCGCCCCCATTGTTAGATTCTATAATGTTCTTTGCAGATCTGAATTTTTTTTAGCATAATTTTTGCGAATCCTGGAATGTTCTTTGTAGATCTTAAGAATTTTTTCTGTTTTACTGTGAAATTTTTGGGAGAACTTGGGGTTAATTTGTGATGAACAAATTTTTGGGAGAATATGAGTTCCAATTTCTTTGCTTGAAAGAAGAAGATGAAAGATTGATTTGTGTAGTAGTAATACATTGTTATTTTGGGAGAGTAAGACGACTGTATTAAAGTGGGTAAAATATTTTAAATTATATATTAGTGGTGGATCCTGGCTCTAGTGTTAGGCCCAATTTCTGATTAAGTGTAAGGTCCAACGGCAAGTCCACTTCAGACATAGTTATTCTCTTACTGACTAACACAGGCGGCCCTCGCTTTGCTCTTCACTTTAGGTGCTATGTTTTTTATCACATGTTTACTGAAATTTACATTTAGAACCGCTGTTCTGCCTACACGTGGATCGTGAAAGTTCAAGCACGATCAATTACATATAATGGAATAATTATCATAAAGGGTACCGTACTACCACTCAAAATTTAAAATAAGTATCGTACTATTTTTTTTTTCCAATGGACTATTATAATTTGATTTTCATTTCATAATATGTATTGTATTTTTGTTGTATTAGATGACATCAAAAAATTCATTATTAAATATTTACAACAATCCCCTTTCCTTTTACCTTATAATCTTTTCCCCCTACCCGATAAACACCACCAAGCTTTCCTGCACCACCAATTTCCATCCTCCACCACTACCTTTTTACCTCTTCTTCCAAAAATCACCATTATTCTCAATTTCTCAATCTCTCCATCTCATTTCAAATTTTCTCTTTCTTTCCTCTTTCTCTGAGAAATCTTCTGGACTGATCGAAGTTTGTTCATGATTTTATCAATTCAAGTTCAACTGAACCACACACTTCAAGTCAGCAGCAACGGAGTACATTCTTAGGTTTCTTTCTCGTTTTTGTAGGTTCTAGTAATTTGTGTCTCCAAATTTCTTTTATTTTAGTTTTCATTTTTATAACTCAAGTATTTTGATTATATATGGATGCACCACGTGCTAGGACACCATGGGGAATCATAAGAGCTGCTGTTTAATCTATATTTTATGATCATATATAGAGATGAATTTGGACGGACCGAAAGGGATGAATCTAGGCAGAGGAAGAAGGATGCAGGGTTGGTCGGTGGGGGAATTGGACGGTGGTGCGGTGGAAAAGGGGAAAGAGAATTGGAAGAAAAATGAAATTTATAAATTTTTAATTTCTTTTATTATATTTTACATTTTAGTCCGAATGTTAGTGTTGTTATATTAAAAAAATAGTACAATATTCATTTCAAAATAAAAAGTAGAGTACGATAGTCAATGAGTAAAAAAAATAGTACGACACTCTTTTTATAACTTTAGTAAAAGTATAGTACCCATTTCAATCGTTTGACCTACATATAATTGTGTATTGTATTAAGCACTTATGTTCTTTATAAATAACCGCTCTAAAAATATAAAGCGACTGCGCTAGTATATATAAAAAGAAGATTAGTACCAAAAAAGAAAATGAAACACAGAGGGGAGAAAGAACAAACGTAACAAACTCAAAGGGCTGTTGAATCACGCAAAAATGGCTACCTGATCGCAAAGTGAGGGTTCTAATTGTAAAATTGAATTCAATTTGAAAAAATATCCGGACGCTGTCTCCTACCGGCAGCACCATCGCATCAACATCCACGCGCTCGTCTCTTCTAAACTTCAAAAATCAATTCATTCAAAATCCCCTTTTACGCCTTACACCCAAGAAAACTTTCCATTTCCCGTCCGTTGCTCTCTCTCTCTCTCTCTCTACATCTCGAATCGGAAGATCTAACAAGCGATTCAACTCCCTGATCCGATTCAGCGTCAATGGAGAATCTGATTTCCCTCGTGAACAGGCTACAGAGAGCGTGTACGGCACTCGGAGATCACGGCGAGGAGAGCGCGTTACCTACGCTATGGGACGCCTTGCCTTCCATCGCTGTCGTCGGTGGCCAGGTCTCTAGATCTAATCCTGATTCAATTTTCCTCAATCTTTAATCTGAATTAGATGGATTTATGAGCTGTATATTATGCGTTTTTTTTAAAAACTTTCCTTCTGTGTTCAAATTGAAATTTCTGTTAGACAGTAGTTTCATTTCTATTAATTTGGCATGCGGTTGTTTTAAGCTAAAATTGAGGTGAATTTAGTAGTTGTTGCCCATTTCATTCATGTTTAATTCTGGATTTTTATTGAAGTGTTCAATTTTATTTCTGAGCTGAAAGTGATGTAAATATAATGGGTTTTGCATGTCCTGTTTTGTAATTACGAGTTATTAAGTTATCTTGATTTGTGCAACTATTGGTTGCAGACATGTTTTATTATCCATCTAGTTGTTTTTTAAGTTTTCATTTGTGCAAATCTTGTGTTTTATCGTCTGCTGTAGTAAAATCAGATTTTTCTGCGGTTAAGTTGCTAGTTCCATTTCTGTTTAGTTTGGTTAGCTTTATGTGCTGAAATTGATGCCAACTTTTACTCGGAATTTTCCACTTTCTTTCGGTGTAATCTTGTTTTTTTGTTAGGTGTCACTTTATTTGGCTACATTTTTTTTTCAAGCCAAAATCATTGTAATTTCTTGATTTTTGTATGTTTGTAATGTTTTAGAGTTTTTTTGATTATATATCTATATAGTAAATCAACTTGAGCTTCATAACTCGTGCTCAAATTCTTATTTACTACTCCCTCCGTCCAATAATAAGTCTCTTTGGACTTGGCACATAGTTTTAGTAGCTATTAAGGGGTTGAGTGTGGATGCCATGAAAGTAAGTGGCTATAATTCTGAGTGGCGATTAAGAGGTGGGGTGTGGATGCCATGAAAATAAGTGGCTATTATTCTGAGTGGCGATCAAGAGGCGGAATGTGGATCCCATTAAATAAGTGGTTATAATTCTTTGTTGAGCGTTCAGATAGGGGAACTTTTGAAAGGGGAACTTATTTTGGGATATCACTAAGAAGAGCAAAGGCCTTTGGTGTACCCTCCTTGGGGCCTCGGGATCGTCGGGTTACTCACCTCTCAGAAGGAGGAAGTGGCAATCCGAAAAAAAGTCTTAACAATTGGAGGCAGCTTTGTCTACAATCTCAATAGAGAGAAGTCAGTGAGGAACTAGGCCAAAGAATCTGATTCACTACTGAAGCAAATAAAAGGCTGGATCAAGAAAAGGGGGTATGGTCGGGCACTTCAGAAAGCTATCCGTGATATAAAGATCAAAAAATAAAAGGCAGTTTCATTATGGTAGTATACCAGCTGTCTGTTCTGGAATCTCCAGTGGAGGTGGGACCAGCCAAGATGTATGCCGTCCAACCCAACCTCAGACTCTTTCTTCCCGACCTATTTGACCATCGATTTCTCAATTCTATTTCACCCTTTTGACTTCGATTCATTTATTCCGAGGAAATACTTTCTACTTCTTCCTATTTGACCTGAAATTGATCGATTAGCCATGAGCAGGTTGAAGAGAGCTTTAACAGGCCTTGGAGGACCAAACCCACGCATGTGGGAGGAAGTATATTTTATGGGTAGAGTGATGTAATTCTGTTGATTTTGCAAGTTATCTTGTTTTTAAAAAGAAAAAATAAAAGCAAACTACAGAGTAACAGATTCTATGTGTCAAGTTTAAACCAACTTAGTTACATATGCTATCTATATCAAGTTTAGAAGCTCAAAAATTTTTATGTAAAAAAGAGAGAAAGAAAGAAAGGAGGGAGAAATACTCAAAATATGCTGGGATACACATACAAAATTCAAAATTACGCGAATACTATAAAGCTTTCTTTCCCTCTCTCTTTTAATAAAATATTTGGAGCTTCAAAACTTGATATATATAGCTTAATGTAACTATAAGTTGGTTAAAACTTGACTCATTGAACCTGTTACTCTGTTGAATGCTTTTCTTTTTGGTAAATTAGGCCAAAGATCTAAAAGTTTTCTTATGTGTATTATATGCCTGTATCTTTTTAATATTACACAGGCCAAAGATCCAGCTGTATGTTATACAGATAGATTGATGTAATGATGTTTATTTTCAATTCTCTTGTGCTTAAGCTGTTGGCATTCAGTTATCTTTAAGTTTTGTTAGTAGTCAACTTGGTACCAGTATTTGGTCATACAGTTACTTTACTTTATTTTGAACTTTCAAAACTTGGAGAGAAGTAGAATTTTATATTCTACGGGTAGAATAATGTAGTTAAATTGATTTTCTTGTGTGTATTCCTCTGCTCTTACTTATGAGGTTGTTAGTTTGATATATGTAAAATTTGCTCACAAGTTTGTTGTTGTTTCAAAGTTGAGCCTTTAGCTTTAAAATTCAAGCTAATAGACAGAGTAATGTAAATCTGTTGATTTTTTTTACCTTGGTTTTGTGTTTAAGCTTTATGGTTAATAGCTTGTTCTGAATTCTTTTAACTTGCTACTTTGATATCTATAAATTCTAGTCATGGGTTTTCTGTACTCATATTTGAGCTTTTAATGTGATTCCATGATTTCACAAAATTATAGGAATAGACTTTGCATATTGTTGATTTTTGACATTCATCTTGTTCAATATTCAATTTTTGGAAGTGTTCAGTTTCATTTTGCAGCCTTATGCTTTAGTGTTTGAAGCTCTCTTTATAGTCCAGCTGCAACAACCCTATTTTATGAAGCCTAGATTTTTTTAATGAAATATCATTGAATAACATATGCTGAAACAAAAATCCATTTGTGTTTTAATGTCATGAACGATTTGCAGAGCTCTGGAAAGTCATCTGTACTGGAGAGTGTTGTTGGAAAGGATTTTTTGCCTCGTGGATCAGGTAATTACGCTGTTAGTTATTCTTCGATTTACTGAACTATGAGACATTAAACGAACATGTATGCAGGGATTGTTACACGGCGTCCTCTTGTTCTACAACTCCACAGGATTGATGAAGGAAGAGAATATGCAGAGTTTGCGCATGCTCCACGAAAGCGCTTCACAGATTTTGGTATGTCTTGAACAGACGCTTGTCATGAATTAATATTTCCTTGTCATAATTTTGTACTCTTGCTTGCCTAGTTGTCTTTGTCACAGTTTTCCTTCTCTTATCTAATTCACCCTCCGTTGCAACTAAGAGTCCATTTTCGATGGTTAACACTTGACAAGATAAAACCAAATTTTAACATACTTCAATTATAGATGAAAATACATTTAATATATCTCTCATCAAACTTTAGCCAAATTGGCTAAAACGTCACTAGCAGGCCCTTTGCATGGGACCAAGGGGGTATAACGCGTAACTCTTAACGTTGTTATCTACTACTCCCTCCTTTTCCTTTTAAGTGTCCACTTTCTCCCCCTTACGTAAGAGCTTTATGTCGCTTTATGTTGCTTTTGGGGCACGTAAAAGGAAACGGAGGAGTACTTCTTTGCTGTCCCTAAATGAGTGTCATGTTTCGATCTTTTTGTCAACTTTACTAAACTTTGACCAAATTTTTGTGAGAATCGACTTATTGATGCCAAGCTATAAAAATGTTATTGAAAGTTCACTTAATAATCCTACAAAGATTGAAATTTTAGAATCTAAATTTCAATAAGTATATGTTAAATAATTACTTTAATTATAAAATAGTTTTAACTTTTCAAAAGCTAAACAAGGCGCTCATTTAGGGACAGAGGGAGTATAACTTAGCATGTGTTGTGATCATCTTTCATTCCATTACAATGTTTGTAGCCTCATTTATTATTCATATAATTCCAGTTTACTTGACCGAGCTTCTTCAATTCTCATTTGAGTAATTTTTTGTCTATTTTGGAGCAGCGGCTGTTAGGAAGGAGATTTCTGATGAAACCGATCGAGAGACTGGTCGAAGTAGCAAAACAATTTCCACCGTTCCAATATATCTCAGTATCTATTCCCCAAATGGTAAGAGATAGCAGGGTGATTATGTTTCTCTACCTTGTCATTTGTTCCTCTTCAAGTTATTTCTTATGTTAGTTTATGCAGTAAAGTAGTCGATCCCAAGTGATTGGGAGTAAAACAGAGTCGAATTGAGTTTATATAGTAATGTTTTACTTGAAGTAAATAGTGAGTTATGTACTATTGGTATATTGGTACATTGATATATTGAAATACAAGTTATCTTGGCCAGAATTTTTAATTAAGTTCCACAGTTTGTCATATAGAGGTTGAAGATTTGGGTTGAGGTTCAAGTTTTGAATTTTTATTGCTCCTGTGGGTTTGGATCACTTATACTCATGCTGTGTGTGTGTTTTGCCACTACTGGCATTACATTATTTAATTTGATTGAATTTTAGTGATCGCATCATCTAGCACTTCCTTCCATTCTTTCATTAGCTTACTTCTATTTTCTTGATCTGGGCAGTTGTAAATTTGACGCTTATTGATCTTCCTGGGCTTACAAAAGTAGCTGTCGGTGAGTTTAGTATCTTGATATCTGCATTTTCTAAAAAACTATGTTGGGTATCATTCTGTTGATGCTTCATGCTATTTTCTGTTTTATTTTTTAAAGTCATTTTAAGCACTAACTTATAGATATTGTAATGGTCTCACTTTGTAGACGGTCAGCCTGAGAGCATCGTTCATGACATTGAAAATATGGTTCGCTCCTACATTGAGAAGGTATCCTATCACTGATTAAGGTGTTATCTTTTTTAAACATGGAAATTTAGTTCGATATCACATTTGAAAAACAGAGTTGTGAACTGGCCGGGAAGTTTCTGGATGTTCATCGTGAACATGAATGAATACTCGATTGTTTAAGTGGTTCCATAGTTAGCTTTTGATATTTGACAATGTACGTGCCTGCTTTTGGTGTTTTATCTTTTGAACTATTTTTTTGGGCTAATTTTACTCTTGTATTCTGTTTTAATCCGTGCAGCCTAATTGTATTATTCTGGCAATTTCTCCTGCCAATCAAGATCTTGCTACGTCTGACGCAATCAAAATCTCTCGTGAAGTAGATCCAAAAGGTAAAGAAAAGAAGAATCCATTTCTCTTTGCTGTTCTATCTTAACTTTGATTAGTCGATCTAATGGTCACTGTGTTTAAAAATTGGGATCATCTGAGTTCTTCGCTTTGTCAAATAGATCAACGAGGCATTCATGACTTGGCCAGAAAAAGTTCAGAAAAGAGAGATGGAATTTCTGACTAGGCCTTCATAGAAGCAGAAGATTATTGGAATTTGAATCCTTGAGTCGAAAATTAATTAATAAATCAGTGTCCATCTTGAATTAAACAATGAAGGCGTTGATGAAGAAGTGAATGAAAGAACAGAATTGCACCCGTTGAGTGAAAGATACTTCTTACTAGTACTTGGGAAGCAGTTTGGACACACTTGAAACTCACTCTCATTGTAGTGCTTCAATCTTCACAGTTACATTAACCAATTTACGTTGCAAGATTAACTTTTTTGGTGGTAACGTATATGTAGTTGAGGTTATGTCATAGTAGAAGATGAACTTATGGTGGTTCTAGAGTTTCCCTGCTGCTAGTGGTGAGGCACAATATGGTGAAATAGGTTTAGTTGATAGGTAATATACTAATATGTACGCTGGAACTCTAATAATTGATCTGAAAATTGGTTTTTACAAACTGAGATCTCTAATGCAAGTGTTGATAGAAATATGGAGATAAACTGTTACTCCCTCGGTCCCACTGAAGAGGGAACTTTGACTAAACACGAAACTTAAGGAAATGGTTGAAAACATGTTAATTTCGTTGAATGCCTAAAATTGAGGCATATGTTTGTACTTTGCAAAAAGGGAGGATTATATTGTCAAATGGGATGACCCAAGGTAAATGTCTCTCTTCAAGTTGAACACACTAAAATGGAAAGTGTCCCTCTTCATGTGGGATGGAGGGAGTAGCATTTTGATTGTCAGAGGTGTAGCTTTCCTCAATCTATTGCCAATATCAGAATAAGGGGTCATATTTCAATTATAAATGTATTTTTGGCTGTGGGGTGTGGACGGCATGCACTTTGATTAAGCCGAAGTGCTTTACTTGTTCACCATTGACGGCAGAATACTTTTAATTTGTTCACCATTACAGGCAGATTACTTTTACTTAGGAATTGCATTTGACACTATATTTAAGATCTTGCTTCGAAACTTACATGCAAGAAAACCTAGTTTGCTAAAAATTTATTAGTTAACATGTGGCACAGTATTGTTCTTACTGAGCTTTTCTCCCCCTCTTCGGTGTACGTGTGTGAGAATGGTTCTCAACTTTTCTACAATCCCATCTTAGTCTTGTGATTTGATGGTTGATCCTTTTAACAAACATATTGCCTACTATGTTGTTTGGCCACTGGCCCATTATCATTCACCTATTAATTGGTTCATATTTCAGGGGAAAGGACGTTCGGAGTGCTGACAAAGATTGATCTTATGGACAAGGGTACTGATGCAGTTGATGTGAGTTGGCTTTTGAGCTCTAATCTTAAATTCTTTGTTATTCGGGGATACAAGTAGAAATCTCTCTTTGCTAGGATTGCAATGATATTGAAATGTAGAGCTGTTAGAACTGATGACCTTGTCGGAGTGCTTGTCATGTATATTGATTTTCTCATTTATTGTGACTTCACCTGAAACAGATAGACAACATAAATGTTTTCCATTAGTTGTGTTTGTCACCTGAAATTGGTGACATAGTTGTAACTTTTCTCGGATTTAGATGCACCTCCCCCATCCACACTGACAACTATCGTGGGAACTTGTTCTCATCTCGACTTCAATCCCTGGTTCTTTCATTTTCCCTTCTCAGCAGTGGCGAAGCCACCCTTGTGTAAAGGGATCAGTTGAGCCCTTTTGATTTCTAATATCACATTGATTAGTAGTCTTAATTTGTTAACTGAAGCTAATAGGGGTTCTTGGTGTAGAAGCTAACAATTTTTCTCCCATTCAATGAACAAAAATGTTTCGCTACGTTGACCCTTTTAAAAGATATATTTCTTTCGTTTAGAAAATATAACTATATATTCTTTTCATTCCTCTAAGAAAAGTAGACTCAACAATCGATCCAGTGCAATTTTATATTAATTCAAAGAAAATCTGAAAAAGTATAAGCTAGTGACTTGTCAACTAGAATGTTCTTTTTGTCGATGAAGAGAGTTTTCGAACTATAATGTAGTTTTTCTGTCCCAAATGAAATTACACATTTTAGCATGTTACAAAGATTAAAAGATGAGTTGCAATTTAAGTCGGCCACAAACGTGGAATAAAGAGTGTAAGTATATATGATGAATATAAGTTGGTCAAATAACATCTTTGGTTGTAAGAAACTTTTCAAATTCAAGTATTTTAAGGATATACATGCACTATAGATGATCAATTATTTGAAAGGAAATAAAAGTATATTGGGAAAGAAACATTTGCAAGAAATGATAAGTTCTTGTGCATCAAATTCAATTTTTATTGTGCTTGTTCGAGTTCGCAGAGATTTGCACTTCTATGAATATCTTACTTCGACAAAATATTCTTTGCTGCAAATGTTTTTGCTGAAAAGTTTAGTATGTACTTATGTAATCCTTTGTTTGGACGCCTTCATTATATATATTATTGAAGTAATTTACAGTATTTTTTTTTTTGGTTATGGTTTTACAAAAAAATATAATTGAACTATTTTGACTCTGTTTATCCAAATTCCTGGCTTTGCCACTGATTTCCAATACATTCTAAGGCTTCAGTGCATTCTGTACGTCTGGTAGCTACGATGAGGGTGGATGTCTGGTTTGTTGATGAAGCGTTCCTTGGAGATTGATCATCTTCCACCATCCTCTTTTTACCTTTTTGAAATATGAATGTCTATTTCTTAAATAGTCGTATCTCCATTTAATTATTGCATCTAATTGGATGTTTCATGTATTCAATATAGCGCCTATGTTTTGTCATATGATAGACAAAAATTCAACGCAAGTGTTTGTCGTTTTTCAGATTTTGGAAGGAAAATCTTATAAGCTGCAATTTCCTTGGATTGGTGTTGTCAATCGCTCCCAAGCTGATATTAACAAAAGTGTTGACATGATTGCTGCTCGGCGTCGAGAGCGGGAGTATTTTGCTAATACCCCGGAATACAGGCATATGGCCAGCAGAATGGGTTCCGAGCATCTTGGGAAAGTGCTATCGAAAGTAGGTTATCTCTCTGCTTTACTGCCTATTTTGAAGAGTTGTTACTTGTACTTTCTGTTTATCAATGCTAAGCTAAATAGGATTTATTTTTTGCTATTTGTTTTTAACTACGTGGACATTTTAGTACAAAGAACATTTGTTAAATATGTTTCAGTGTATATGACCATATTTAACTTAACTTGTGGTACTATTGATTAAATGTTTCAGCATTTGGAACAAGTCATCAAGTCTCGAATTCCAGGGCTTCAGTCTCTCATTAACAAGACAATAATTGAACTCGAAACAGAGTTGAGTCGCCTTGGGAAGCCCATTGCCACTGATGCTGGAGTAAGTGTTCATGTTTTTCTCTAAGTTCTTCTTTTCGTGGCTCAATTAATATGTACATCCAAAGCAATGGTGTGGAAGTTTAATTACCGCTGTAGGTTGAATTATGGTTTCGGTGGTGTTTGGATCCCGCAGTACTTCTAGTTCTCCATAAATTTTCTTTTCAAATGTGTTATATAAGAGATTTAGAATGTTTATACTTATTGCCGAGTTGTGTGACTATGGAGTGGTAATGATGTCCTGTTCTTTCCAAATTCAGGGAAAGCTATATATGATCATGGAAATATGCCGTGCTTTTGATCAAAATTTCAAAGAACATCTTGATGGCATGTATGTATCACTATGGAGTACTGTATACTATTTTGCCCGAGTAATTTGCAGTTTTCATTTCAATTTCTAATTAAGCTTGATAATTGTGTTTATGTTATTCTTCAGACGACCAGGGGGTGACAAAGTATATAATGTATTTGATAATCAACTTCCTGCTGCATTGAAAAGGTTGCAATTTGACAAGCAACTTTCAATGGAAAATGTGAGAAAGCTTATTACTGAAGCTGATGGGTATCAACCTCATTTGATAGCTCCTGAACAAGGATATCGCCGTCTAATTGAATCTACCTTAGTTACTATCAAAGGTCCTGCCGAGGCAGCTGTTGATGCGGTATGCTTTTAACTTTGTAGCAACTGTCTTTGCCAACATTTTGTCCACTATAGATGATTAGGGCATACAAACTGTTTAACAAGGGCCAGGACATCTTCAAATATGTATACTCCCCTCACCCCCGGGCGGGTTTTCTTGGACATGCTATGATGAATGCGCTAACTTGCTAGGACAAACCGGCTTATCTTCTTTAGTGTCCCCTGAATTCTCTTGACATACATGTACTTTCCATGAAGGCAGTTGAAAAAAAGTAATCAAATCATGAACATCCTGTAAACTACACCTCTAAATTTACTTTAAAATGTTTCCAGGTTCATGGGATACTGAAGGATCTGGTTCACAAGTCGATCAGTGAGACTTCGGTTAGTTTCTAATTTCTTTTACATTGCTTTCTGGGTTTTCTCAAGTATGCGCATAATATACATCACAGGGACTACAGGTGCATTCAATAGTTTTGCATAAGATATGTCCCCCATCTTAATTAAGGACCAGAATTAGTGCGCATGCTTTCACTCATTGAATTAGAGTTGTTTAAAAAAAAACACAAAAAAAAAGAGCTGCTTAAAGGGTGTGTTTTAATAAATATATGTATTTAAAATCGCATCTCTTCCATAAAACCCATAATTTTTGAATTCCAAGTTAATGCTGCTTTTGATAGATGATATTCTAGGTATCTATCTCACTAATTGCTTCGTGCTTCTACTACCTGCAGGAGCTAAAGCAGTATCCCTCTCTTAGAGTAGAAGTTACTAATGCAGCTTGTGAATCATTAGATAGAATGAGGGATGAAAGCAAGAAAGCCACTCTACAGCTTGTAGAAATGGAGTGTAGTTACTTGACTGTTGACTTCTTTCGAAAGCTCCCTCAAGATATTGAGAAGGGTGGAAATCCAACACATTCAATATTTGATAGATACAACGATTCATATCTTCGTCGTATTGGTAAGTAACAATGAGTACCTTTATTGATATAGTGACTTGTTGGGTGTTCCAATTTAAATTTGATATCCCAAACTTGCAAGTTTTATGCTGTTTTAAGTGATTAGCAGTTTGTTTTCAACCATTTCCCTGCTTTCCTCGAAAACACAGGGTCAAATGTACTGTCTTATGTCCATATGGTGGTTGGAACTTTGAGGAACTCCATTCCTAAATCAGTCGTCTATTGCCAAGTGCGTGAGGCCAAACGCAGTTTACTTGACCATTTCTTCACTGAGTTGGGAGCAAAGGAGGTAAGGATCTGCCACCGATTCACCAAGTAAAATGAGAAAAAGAATAAAGTAAAAAAAAAAAAAAAAAGAAAGGAAAAATGATGCTACAACACTTTTAACCTTTTCTCAAATTTCAGGGAAAGCAGTTGGGTACATTGTTGGATGAGGATCCTGCAATTATGCAGAGGCGTATCAACATTGCAAAGCGACTAGAGCTGTATAGATCTGCCCAAACCGAGATCGATTCAGTTGCATGGGCTAAATAGACGTCGAATAATCCATAATTCATGCTGTATTTTCTTTCTATTATACCGTAACAACTCGAGAGTTTCACTAGGAGGTCTGATTTTTTTCGTCTCGTGGCCGTTTCTTCATACATAATGCAAGAGGGGGCTAGTTGCGTTTATCATTGTACGTCTTGAAGCTGCAACTGGTACACCTTATGGTATCCACGGTCTATTATGAAAGGGCAATTACTTGGCTGGTAGATAGAAGACCTCATTATATGTTAATATAGATGCTTGTGCCAAATCTACTTGTTGTATTGACACTATTCTTTTATTAGTAGTTTGCTTGCTGTATTCTTCAATACCCTCCGCATCGTTAAATTCCATCCATTTTCCTGTCAAATAGTTTAGTTAAAAGACAATTTTACCATTGTTCATCAAAAGGACTTGGCAACCTTTCACTAATGATCTCACATTACTATTACATCCTTCCCTTTAACTAATTTTTCAAAAACTAAATAGAAAACAGATTGTAAATGAGTAGAAAATTATTCATCCTTTTTTTTTTGTTTAGTTGTCTCGATGTATAGGCCGGCTAATTTGTTTCTCTTTTAAATAGTGCTTTAAGCATAGTTACAATGTAAGTCAAAATTGGCAAAAAATTTTCGATATCTTAATGGAAAACTAAACTAACGGAATGGATGAAGATCAAAGAGATTGAAATACACTCCAGGTTAGGTTATATACTGGGGGACTTACAGTTGGATATCTAGAAAGGTTTTGACGACGCTTAGACCTGGCCTCTTTCTGTTGCCATAGAAATTTCATACATTGTGCTCGACAGACAGACGAGCATAGGAATGCTGAAGATATCAACATCAACTACGAACAAGAGGCGATGGACGATATGAACAGAGAAAATAATCATGGACAAATAAGAGATGAAATCCTAGGCAACTAGCAAACATGGAGGTGCGGGGAATCGAACCCCGTGCCTCTCGCATGCAAAGCAAGCGCTCTACCATATGAGCTACGCCACCAAATTGTTCATATTAGTTGCAAAAGTAAAATATATATTTACCGTAATAATGTAGGTAATTACGTAAGAAGAGACGTGCGGAACAGGTATAGAGTGCTCATAATTAGGGTTGGGGGACGGCGCTACATACGACGGTGAGACGGTTGGTGTAGTTTAGTGAAGGGTTAAATGTGTAGAGAAAGAAAGATGTCATCTTAGTTCTGAATGATCTATCGTATACGTAATACTCCTACCCATAGACCAATATATAATTAACTTCGCCCCAGACATATATCACAGTCGCAAAGGGGAGGACGGATATCGCTTAACGCGGTAGTGTGCAGGGTTCGATTCCCCGCAAGGTGAAATTGACTCTGTTACAAGCGGGAGTGACTTAAGGGTTAAGAGCCCTGGGCCTATTCGTTAGCTCTCCACTCTACGTTGACTCATGACAGGATCGGTGGAGGACTGTCGAGGTTACAGTCTCAACCTTTTTTTTTTTTTATAATTAACTCCTGGTTTTGCAATTTCCCCTTTACAATTAATTACATGTACGTACCACCAACCAACTTACTTACCACCAGGCACCATCCATCATCAATATACATATTTATGAAACTTTGTTTGTTTCTTCACCGTTCCATGACATCAACAAACCTCGTAATGTGTGAATACTAACTAGGCCAAAAATATTATACTAATTATTTTTTTTAAAATCTAAACTTCTTACAAAAATTACTAATTTTAATTTGGAACATATAAAAAGTGAGTCGAAAATTCGATCGATTACCGTTGTTCATCGAATATCAAGGGTTCACTAGTCCACTCAAAAATTTATGAATAAGTTGATGCTAAGTGATAGTAGGTGGGGTGATCTTGGTTCGGTTTGGTTCGGTTTTGGTCATTTTTGATCAAAATCGCAACCAAATCAATAGTTCGGTTTTATCATTTTTTAAAATCGAAACCAACCCAAAAATATGAA
>JAOWAN010000051.1:12165220-12185287 GCA_028566635.1 Lobelia cardinalis | reverse complement strand
CTCTCTCTCTCTCTCTCTCTCTCTCTCTCTCTCTCTCTCTCTCTCTCTCTCTCTCTCTCTCTCTCTCTATTTTTAATTTTTTTTTTTCCTTTCTCGGGTTTATCTTTGATTTTGCGAGAAGAGCTCATAGTGGAAATTTGTGATTATTGGCAATGGGAGTGAGTTTAAGATACCGGGTTTTGGATTTGGTGGTAATTGTTGTTACGGTTGTTTTGTTGGAAAATATGGTTATAGTAGGGGCTGACGATAATGGTGGTGATGGTGTTGTTGATTATGATGGAGGCGTTTGCAGCGAACGTCTTGGGGCATTTCTTCCTCTTCCGTACAATAATTTGCCCAATATGGTCTGCAAACCTATTTGGAATTCGTATGTTCTTCGGGTAAGTTTCTTTTCTTCCTCCATTCTTCATGTTCTTTTTATCTCCTTTAATTTATGTCTCTCGATGAAACTGGAAAAGATAAACCAGAATTTGTGGGTTGCCATAAATTCCCTCTTCTTATAAATTTAGTAGTTCGCATATGTGTATGTGATAGATTAATTGGTTCTGGATGATAAAGTTAAGGTTGAAGGCTCTGAGCTAAGCCCAGCTCCAATTCTGATTGATGCTTTGGGTTCTATGCTCCTAAACTTCACCTAGTTGGTTTATCTTCTTATTCGTAGTTGATCTTTTGTTGCTTGCTTGTGTTTTGATTTGATGTCTCTAGTAGGTATACAAAAGGTTGGTTAATAAATTGATGTATATGGATGGATTTGCGGGTAGTTTAGAAGTTTAACTTGTATCACGACGATGGAATGTTCACTTCTTGGATTTTGGCTTTTGGTTATAAAGGTTATGTACGATGCATGTAGGTGACGACGAAATTCATATCTAAACACATGTTCTTGAGGCAGGGGAGTATTCTTATTACTGTTTAATTTAGTACTAACATGTGTGTGTGTGTGTGTGTAAAGTACCGATGGAAGGTGTTTTATGTGTTTGAATGAAATTTTTGCAGTACTCCCAGACTAAAGATAATGTTGTGACAATTGTAATGTCTGCAATTTACACAACCGGATGGGTTGGCATTGGGTTTTCAAAGGATGGGATGATGTTTAACGCCAGCGCTATGGTTGGATGGATCACTCGGAAGGGTATACCAAATATCAAGCAATACTATGTTCAGGGATTCAGACCATCAGAAGTCTTACCTGACAAAGGCGAACTTCCACTGACTAATGTTCCTCCATTTATCGCGGTTTATGGGGCGAGGATCTACTTGGCATTTCAGCTCAAGTACCCGAGCCCTTTGAGAGTCCAACCAGTTTTATTAGCTTTTGGCACCAAGTATCCTGAGCACCACCTTCTACCCCATCACGATGACAAAACAACTGTGCGGTTTGATTTCTCAGCAGGTATTTTCTTGTTTCGTCTGTCACTCCTCTTTCAGTAACAGTACATGAAGCAGCTGCACTGAAGTTCTTTCTAGATAAAACATCGTTGTCTTGTCCTTTTCATATATTGAGTATTAGCATTTTGAAGTAGGATTTATGTCTTGGCCTTCTTGTATTGAGCTCGATGAGTTAAGTTGAAATTATCATGTTTTCAGGTAACTTAGAATCTGTGTCTGTTGTATCTGGTAATGAAATCAACCAGAAAAAGAAGACTCACGGGATATTAGGTCTGATTGGATGGGGTCTAATTCTGCCTTATGGGGCAATTGTCGCCCGATACTTCAAGAACCATGATCCATTGTGGTATTATCTTCATGTAATCTTTCAGTTTCTGGGATTCATAATAGCTGTTTCTTCTGTGGTTGTCGGAATATCACTCTATAATACACTACAAGTGGATGTTCCTACACACCGAGGCATTGGAATCTTTGTTCTCGTGCTTGCTTGTCTCCAGGTTTCCTCTCTCTCTCTCTCTCTCTCTCTCTCTCTCTCTCTCTCTGCTCCCTCAAGTTTGAGTTCGTAGAATGTTTAGTACAGCATTAGAGAATGGGGCATGACCTTTGAATTTAACTGATTCAGGTGTTGGCATTCTTTTTACGGCCTCATAAGGACAGCAAGAACCGGAGGTACTGGAATTGGTACCATAGTTGGGTAGGTCGAATTTCTCTTTTCTTCGGAGCTTTGAATATAGTTTTAGGGATACAAATTGGAGATGCAGGAACCAGCTGGAAGATAGGCTATGGTTTTCTTCTCAGTTCAGTTCTGCTTTCATGTATCGTTCTTGAAGCATTGATCAAGATGAGAAGCTCGGATAATTCATCTCCTCCTCCGGCTTTCCAAATGAATTGAGTTTATAACTGTAGGTACAAATTCTTCTCCTAAATGTACAGTACAACTGCATGTAACACACACACACACACAGACATTTTAGCCTAGCGAATACCTAAAGCAATCCATGAACCTGACTTCTTGTTAGCACTTTAAAAGATGGCCATTGAAGCAAATAAACAATATGAACACACCAGATTTACATGGAAGATAGGTCTCATTTCACTAGAAGAACCTAAATCTAACTTATTGGCTAGTTTTATTGAAGCAGGATGCTCGGTTCCTAAGATCTATCGAGAGTTTTCTCAATTTCGCAAGAATTTCTTTGGTGATGGTAAGGTCTACACCAGAAATGCAAGTAATTCTTGCTGTTTAAAGGAAGTTAAGTGAAGCTTGTTGAAGAACAAAAGCTGCCAGGGTGAATACGCTGAGTGTCGAAGCATGATACATAGGGCACTCCAAGATGATATTCGTCTTGGATTTGCTTGGGAGAGGAATGGTGTGTTGTTAGAGGCTTATCTCATGTTGTGTACTGGTTTCTTTTCTTGTATATAAGACATCCTCATTTTTTTTCTTAGTATTAATATAACAAATTTTGATGGGACATTTGCCATTGTTATGAAGCCATCCTTTCTCAACTGTAACATGAACACGTGAGTTAATGGGTGCTAGTTCCTCTTCAGGCCAGTTTTGGAAGGAAGGAGAGACGTTTCTCAAAGCCAGTAAGATTTCAAAACTCCTATGAGCTCAAAAGAACTGTACTATTCAACCCGAGAAAACCAAATGAATTGAGTTTAAAATCACTGCTTATACCCCGAATATTGGTAATCCTACACAGGAGCATACTATAGTCTTGGTTACCACCTGAGATTGACCACCAGAGTATGCAAGTCAAAGAGTTGTTCAATGAACCCTAGATGCAGAAAAGAAGGGCCTTTAAAGAGGTAGCATAATTCAACAATGGCATGAGACTATTACCATCATATGACTATTGGTCAAAATTGTCAACTTACAGTCAGATGAGAGGAACCATAGTTTTCTTCCTTGTCCCGTCGATTGGGTTTCTCTGTTGTTGCAATGAATCATCTAAATGCACTTATCCTTCCTTCACAATTACCCCCTTAATATACCAGTGGTATGAGAGAGAAAGTGAGAGTATAGCACCCTGCAACCAAACCAAGCTCCCGAGTGTATCAGCAATTCAGCTGTGAGTAATGAGCATATGATCTGCATTCAACATAATCACTTCATATAGAAACATGAACATATTACATACATATACGCAAGACCAGTACCCAGCAACAATAAAATATAGGCAAAGACTGGATAATCTGTCAGAATCGCTTTTTATTTGTTTTTTGCATGGTTAACAGCCAAATAAAATGGCAAACCACTATCAATCCAAACTATGTCTATATTCAACTCTCAGTCGAACAAAAATGCCATCATATACAGTTAAATCAAATTTGATCATCAAAGTCACTGCTATAATGAAAAGAAAAGAAAGCGATTTTAGTCTTCTATTGCTGCGAACCAAAATGCCAAAACTTTTTAACCAAACTGTGTAGTCGCCAAAATGGACATATTGGCATCCCCAAAAGTGAATTCCTGTTTCGAACCTGCAAATCAAATACCTTGTCAGGCCAAACCAGTAGAACAAAAGGAATGGATATGGTAAATTTTAAATACTTGCTTGACCGGAGGCCATACGCTTTTATATGAAACTAAAGAGGTTTAAGGTTCCTCGATTCTGAGTTTCTATTCAGAATAGCTTAGGAAGGCATAATAAAGAGATGTACATTATTAGAGAAACACCAAAATCTTAGGAACTCAAAAAATATATGACACATGAGGGAGAGGAGAACAGGGGGAAGTGAGAATGCTCATTGTTCATATCCATATGACTTGCCTCAAAATTCACCAAAGCATTTCAGTTCTTAGAATGCTAGAAAAAAGTAAGCGTGGTTGAAGAGAAATTCCAAATCTTGTAACTCCATCCTCCCATATAACTCAAGTACTCAAACTAATTAGATGGGATCAGCTACATGGATCTCTTTCCACATCTATCTTCACTCCAATGCAAAGATAATCAACCAAACCACGGTAGTATCCTTTTTCATTATTGTTATCCATGCAACTTTTCGTCTACCTATCAGCTACCTGCTAATGATGATATGATTCTGCGTGGGACCTATCCTAAGTATGGGATTAGGTGGATCAACTTGTGGTATGGAACACAAGTTTAAGAGAATTGATTTGACGCATTTCCCGTGGCTTTTTGACGTATTGATCGATGATCTTAACATTTGATATCAGAGAAGGACATCATGTCCCAGGTTCGAGTCAAGGAAAGGACTGCCTATGAGAGAGCTACTTGGAGCAGAGTGTGAGCTGTCCAAAGAGTTGGTTGCTAATCAGGCTGTGAAGTTTCAAAAAACATATTGATAGATCCCATGATTAAGAGATAATGAAATGTTTGCTTTAAATTGGAAAACACAAATTCGGTATGTAAATATATCATAGTTAAGAGGAATAATTAAAGAATCAGACGGATATGTGGAATTTGACTTTATGAAAACTGACCTGCAAATTTTCTGAAAACGACATAATCTGAAATCCAAGGAACTCCATAACCAAAGCACTGAATAATCCAAGATTCTTCCGTCTTCTTTGTATATGATAAAATAAAGGAATTTATCTTCTACTTCTTCTAAATCATCCAGCTAAATTTACAGGTAAGAGCACAAAAATCGTCTTACGTTGCACTAGCTGTATTATTTTCATCTGAAGAAACAATCGACTTGGGAGTCTCACTTCCTCTGATTACTCTGCTATAGATAACTTTGAAAGACTGCGAATTATACGGTTTGTTAAGCAAACTTATAGGCATTCTCAGAGTCTGCTTTCGGTTTCTTCTCCCCCTAATTAGTATATTAAAAGTTTTCTCATTCTCAGCCTTGCATGGGTGTTTCTGCACGTGGTTACCACCAGTGCTTGCAGCATTCCCATTTGAACCATAACTATGGCATAGCTCATCTCTAGAAATTTGAGTAACCTGAGAAACTGAATCACCATTTTCTTTCACAGTTTCTGATTGAGCCGAGGCTACTTTGTTCGAGTTATCAATAGCTTCTGATTCTTGAAAACTTGCTTCTTGCTTAGCTTCATCACCATTGTTAATTTCCACAAGTAAATTTGGATTTCCAATAAGGCCTCCACAATTATCAGATGTCTCATTTTGCTCAATAGAATCAGCAATCGGCCTAACTAGCGGTGGTGGGACAGAGAACTCCATTGGATGGCAGGTGGACCAAACTGGGCCACGAACATACTCCAGTCCATTAGGGCTCATATTGCACTGCCATGAAAAATGATTGGGGTGGAAAGGACCGCTAGTTACAGGAAAAGTACTGCTGGGCAATGATTGGGCTTGTGTATAAGGAGGGTACATGAACGGTAAGGGGTGGATCATACTTGGGGTGGGAGGAGGTGAAGGGTATGGGTGGTGAGGAGAGGAGCACATTGGATTTACTGCAGGTAGAACAGTAGTAGGTCCTGGATGAAGAGTCATGTTCATTTGCCAAGGGGCAGGGCCGGGAGGAAGAGCAATGTTCATGGGCATTGGTGCAATACGGGGAGCAGGTGGTGAAGGGTTGAATGGAGCTGCCAATGCAGACAATTTCTTGGTCGAAGCTTCTCGAGTGTCATTCAAACAAGAAAGTGACAGCTTGTCATGTGAATCTGCAGCTGCGTGCAAGGGAAGGCTCTGAGAATCCTTCTTGAGGAACTCGTGTGCTTCATGAGGTTCAGCTGAAAATGGCATGTCATCAATATGGTCACTTCCCTGTACATCCTCCTTGTCATCCTCACCAAAGCTAGATTCATTCATGGCCACTGTAGCAGATCCAATCTTGGAGTTCTTGTCTTGATCCCTTACTGAATCATCTAGATGAGTTTCCTCCATTTTGTCAACAGAATTTGTATTATTTTTCAGATGATTTGTGGAGTCCACAACCAACTCTTGTATTTTCTCTTCCTTCATACTTTCCACTGCCAATATCGTCAAATCAGACTTTTCTTTTGCTTCACTGGTTTCTTCTTGATTTACAACACTGACATCCTTTATGTCCGGAATATCATTCTCCACACCCCTTATCTGAAACATAGAAATAGTGCCTGGTGGGGCCAGAGCTACTTCTTTGTAGGAAGGAGATTTTCCGAGGCTAACAATGGAACTTCTCTGATGTATTTGTCCAACTTCTTTTGCCATTGAAAAAGGAACAGCTTCCAACAAACTTAACTCCTCGCCACCACTTTTAGATGTCTCTGTTGTTGCATCTTTGGCAGACGGAGGCATAGACTTAACTCTATAAGTCAATGTTTTAACTATTCTCCGTCCAAATTTGTTACCAGGGGAGGGACCCTTAGCAGTCTGGTATTCCACATAACTTCCTGGAGACATCATTCGTTTCTTCACGAGGTGATACCGGCTATTCTGGTAACTATTCTTCAACCTATCATCAGCTATCGGAAGAACATCTTTCCTCTGATAATTGTAGACCTTGCTAATTGTGGCTTTTCTTTGTCTTAGTCGCCGCCCATACAAGCCAGCTGATCTTGGTTTCTGAACGGGTTGCCATCCCTCCTCTCCTTCAGCATGTGCTTCAGGTAAAACATCATCGGTAAAAATTGGCTTTACTGCAGCACTTTCCTCCGGAAGTGGCTGCTTGGACTGAACTGGCTTTTCCCCAATTCTTTCTTCCTTGACAGGCTGTAACGACTCGAGTTGTGGAGACGAGGACCTGTCATTCACAATGGCGTCACCTCCGTGTTTAGGAATTTGTTTTTCTTCATTTAAAGCTTCTTTCGAAACAGCCTTCGGAGATTCCTCGGAGTTTGCCAAGCCGATGTTCTCATAAGATTTAACTTTCAACTGGGAAAAAAGAAACATATACTTCAGATGATGTAACCGGTTAAAGGCTAAAATGCAAACAGCATGCAGAAGGAAGTGTCGGCGGACGTGAAAGGGGGCCCACAGGATCATATTTTTCTCATAATGTAACATTCAAACCCATAAAAGTAAGGCACTTTCTCCCCCTCTCCTCAACAATATAACTATTTACACTAGCAACTTGCTTAACTTTTTCTTTTTAATTTACCCCCTCGTGGGGCCCACGAGCTAGATGATTTTATTATTAGTACAAGGACATTACGTGGGTTTCTTTCTCCTCTTTCTTGGGAAAGACAATCATGATGGGTCTCATAGAATACTGATTTCCCAATTTTTGTTTGACTTGTTGGTCAATCTAACTGTTATCCATAACTGGTGCTCACCACTAATAAAGATCATGCAATAGTCAACAAACAATAATTCCTGTAACATAGAAAAATGATCCTTACAATGCCGCGTACATAAAAAGTTCATATGGGAATATAGATATCGATTCTAAAAGATTTAATTACTAAATGTGTTACCACTTGGATGATATTTAAATTATCTAAATTTTTTATTTTTTTTCAGTAATCTCAAATGTCATGTTTTTCCATTTTTTAAATATGCTTTTTAATGTTAACTACATTTGATAAAGTTATAATGCGAAAAATCATGTTCTCATAGTTTCATATTATCTTAACAGTCTGTATAAATTTAAAATTCCATCATCTAAAGTAGGTATATTTCATTGGTCAACCCTCCAAGCAAAAGAGGCATGGTCCTGTCCATCCCGGGAAGGAAGTACAAAATTCTTCTATTATTGCATTCCAGCTTAACTAAATTAGGTTTTCTGACAAAGAGAGGGAAATAAAAAGAACCACAACGACTAATCAATAATAGAAAGAGAATAATTAAGAGTACCTTCCCAATATAGCTTTTCCTTTTCGCTCCATCTGTCCCTTTGGCATCATCATTTGGATTAATGTAGTCTAGCAAGTCCGAGACACTGCAATGACATCAAAGAGAAGGTACGACATCAATTGTTGCCACACATTCAGATGGAGTCAGACAATACTATTAGTGCGAAGTTAACAGGTTACACTCAATTCTAGTGATTACTAAATGCTCGTAAAATACCTCAAGTGGCCTTTGCTGGCTATGGATGCATCAGGCTTTCGGGTCCCATTTCGTGCCGCTTCTTGCTGTTCAAAAGCTTTTGACTCAAAGTACTCCAGCCATGCAGCAGCATCCTGCAGAATAAAGGGACCAAGGTCATAACCATAAGCAGACATTTACTCTTTGAAATTTTCTATGAGAGCCCCTGAAACATTATTATGTGATGTCCAAGGTAATTTATTCAAGTTCATTAGATGGTATGACTAAGCTAAAGCAGCAATAACGTGCTTAGGATAAATTGGCAATCAGATACAATCATGACTAGAGCCCATGAGACCGAGAAACACTTGTTAATAATGACCAGTTGCACAAAGCTCAAGAATAGTTGATAAAAATATAGAATCCAGATTTAATTCCCTTGAGCAAATACAATACCTGAGTCCGTAAGTCATCTGGGCCTAACTTTGCACGGAGTATCTGCAAGGTTGTTTGCTCGTGTTGAACACTCAAGGGATAAGCTTCCATCAATGAGAGTGCAATTGCTATAGCATGGTAACTTGCAGCAGTCTGTAAAACCTCAGAAGTCAAAATAATATTTGATTTGAAGCTCTAAGCTTCTAAAACGTTGGAGCCACAGTTGGTCTCAGTTAATAACTACCATAACATGGATGGGGCAAAAATACTAGTACAAATATAACATAATAAATAATCCATCCAGCCTTAGATAAATAATCTCTTATCAAATTGTCTCTAATGAGCGCCACTCTTTCAAAAGTCAACCATTTACAAAGTTAATTACCATAGTAGCCTTAGATGCTCTTCTAAACCATTTGTTACTTACATCAGATAGGCAAACTTTATTTAACATTTTCATTATTGTTTATGATTATTGTCTCCATAATCGCGTGCAAACCTCAACCATGACACTCATTTATGAATATAGGGAGTTAACTTTATTTTCAGCAACGGATATCATTTATGGATATAGGGAGTTAATTTTGTTTTCAGCAACAAAAATAATAATCACGCACAATGAGATATTATAGAGGGTGTATTGAAATAAAACAATTCTCTGACTCCCAAGAGTTTCACCAGGAAATATCAGCCAAAACACAGAGCTCTGCTAATCCACTGTAAACTTACTAATAGTCTTTTCAAATACACAAGCAGAAGTTTTAGTTAATTTTCTCCAGATAAATGACCTGAGAAAGCAAGGAAATCTGATGGAAAGATCATTTTACCGTAAACTACAATAACATTACCCGACCGTAACACAATCTTAAGAGTTCATTCTTGGGAGGTGGGGAATATATTTTCGAACATTTTTTCTTGTTTTTCTGCATGGGATCACTACTTTACCTTCCTTTTTATTCTGGTAGGAGGTAAATAGGATCCTGATCAATCGGAGATGGAGCTATGTAACATCATTGATCTTTATGCCCATACATGTTTAATTATCATTACTTCCTCAAAAACGAAAAAGACAGAGAGAAACAGAAACAATATCAAACCGCAAGCATTACAAGAATGATTGTTTTATTTTTTGCACAAAGACTGAACAAAAAACCAGCTTTCCATAACAGAACGAGTTGACAGCCATCCCAACAACAATCTCATGACCTTGTAATCATTCTAGCAGCTTATAGCATAAATAGCATGTCCAATATAAACTAAAATTCAAAATAGAGCTGAAAAAAGAGGAAGGAACCTGAATATGGTCTGGCCCAAGCAACTTTTGGTTGCATTTCAGAGCTTTATGCAGATATCTTAGGGCAACATGCACGTTTCCAAGGCCTTCCTCCATCATAGCTACATTGATATATGTCGCAGCAGTATTTGGATGTGATGGGCCACAAGTAAGATGTAGCAAGTACAATGCACGCTTTACATATCTAGATGTTGAGACAGATCACGAAAAGGATCAGCAGAAGTTACTCTTGGAACAAAAATGTCGATGGGCTATAAATTAGAACAGAATTATTGATCCATATTTGAACTAGCTAAAGATTAGAGTGAACATTACGAGCTAAAGATTTTTCAAAAGTCGGGCCACTTTTCACCACATGCAATGACAGATAAAAGTACCGCTGCCAATGCTTGGGTATCCTTTACTAATAGTCATAAACTATCCAATAGAGACAACAGAGAAAAAATGCAACAGTTGAATCAAAGGTTATCGTGAACCCAAGGTGCAGAGAAGGAAGGCTCTCAAGTTCCGTTCAAGGTGGTGTGTTATAAAGAAAATTTAATTTAATGCATATAATCATGTGTCAGATTATAGAAAACTGATCTGATTGAATGCATATAATCAGGTGTCAGTTCCTTTCAAGTTCATTATGCATTTTACGGCATAATGAAAATAGAAAAATGATCTGATTGAATGATAACGAATGAGCTTTAAAGTCATGATGATTATATCTCGTAGATTAATGGAGTTGGAATATATTAGTTGGGAAAATAAGAAAATGTTAAGAATTATAATTTAATGATTTAAATGAACTATAAGCTGCATAAGAGGGAGCTAATATTTTGAAGAATTGGATTTTTTTTGTCTATGGTGGCTTTGGGACCATGCCAGATTATTCCTGCTGCACGTTCAAAGGATTATACCTATCTGTCTACTAAGAAGTAAGTCAGATTGATTCAAAGTACTATGTGAATTTTAACAAAACTCAACAGGTTAAGTTAGTTTTCTTGCTTTTGAAATCATTATCACATGGTTATAACCATGTTTCAAAAAGTTAGAATAAAATTATTTAAGTCTAGTTCACTGTTTTTATCAGAAGAAAACGAGTACAGACAGATCCGCAGTAGTACAAATAATTTCAGGGAGAGAATGCAGAGTTTTCAGATGAATAAACATAAGACTTGCCGCAAATAAAGAATGCCAATCGAAATTATATATTCCACAGTAAGACAAATCAAACATACTTCAGAGCCAGCTCTGTATGCTGAAGTCTGTAATAGAACACAGCAAGATCCCCATAACTCTTCATGGTATCTGGATGATCTAGGCCAAGTTCTCTCTCATTTATGTCCAATGCTTTCTGCTGATAAATTGTGGCCTGTGATTGAATCTACGTCAGTTCAAGTACCTTAATATACACTTCAGGCGACACCATAACCAAAATTAGCTAGATCCTCCAGAATGGTTTAATGGAAGTTCACTAGGATGAAAGTCATTTGCTTCTTTAGATATGAAGAGATCTAGGCAAAAACAAAATGGAAAACAAACCTGATTGAAGTCTCCTGTGTGATACAGGACTACAGCAAGAAGGCTGTAAGCTCCTGCTGTCATGCGATGATAGGGACCACAAACTGCAACCAACTTTGCAAGAGCCTGGAACCAAAAAAGTAAACACATGTAACAAACTACTCGCTAAAACATCAATTTCTCATTGGTTAATAACTTCGTTCAGTTTTGATATGTAGGAAAGAGACAAATTATCCACTACAGATAAGAGCTAGTAAATGATGAGGCGGGAGACGAACTGCAGAAGCATTGATCCAGCCTCTGGTTAATAACTTTCTTCCGGTTCTGATACTTAAATTTCATTACCTTTGTCCCATAGCTAACTGCATCTTCAAGTTTTCCTTTATCTAGAGCTGTTTTTGATGATTCCAAGAGCTGGCGCCCATCTGCAGAAGAGCATGCTGCTTGCTGCAAGCAAACATAAACGTCCAACTTACTGAGTATGACGAAAAGTACCTTGTCTTTATGACAAAAACCAACAGAAGGTGACCTATTTTACCAATGACTGAGTTAACTTATCACCTTATGCACAGGTACTAGGCTGACAACATCCACTTTCTGGAAAGGATGCGGAGAATTCATATCAAAGTCTCTAGGAACCAACTCAAGACCCACCTTAAACAGAGAAAGAATTGTCAGTTTATAGATTATAAGCTACTGCAACACCTACAGTAAGTGAAAGCATAAAAAAATGTTAACTCATACTTTCAAGAAACCCATATACCCCTGTCCCTTTTCAACTAAGCAGAAAAATACAGACATGTAGTGCACACACGTTCAATAGCAGTTTAGAAATAAGATTTACAAAAAATGGGGTGAGAATCAACATATTTAAATTGGTTTACATGGAGAATGATAACTAGTTACACTGAGCCACAGATTACTTACAACCCAGCAGTTATGATAAGGTTGTCTAGTTGAAACAAAAGCACAGCTCTTGGACTGAACGAGTTCAATGGTGGTCTCCTAATAGCTCCTGATCTAAACCAATTCAAATTCTCATTCAACTACTTGCATTTTTCAGTCATGGATTAAGTATACTAAGCCCAAAGGTCCCATGAAGTGATGATATATCGGTTACAGAGATAAATAAAAACAGTGGACTGTTGGCTGAGGAAATATGAAGTAATGTGAATAGGGTAGAAGCAGCAAAACTATGTTTAAAGTGTCAAGTAAGTTGCAAAGCACATGTTACAACAAAGTTTGACCTCCTCCTCCTCCTCCATATGAGTTGGTGGTATCAGACATCAACTGACGAAGAATCCATTTGCATTCAAACATTTAAAAGGTGCCCATAAGTCATCAGCTTGATGTATAAGGTTAACCTAGTAATCTCCTCAACAAACTACTAGACAGAAAAATAGGGAGTGACGGAAAATACAGCTAAAAATACTGTGATAGCCGAGTCATTCGGATTTTTATAAACAGAAGTCTAAATTACCTTATGACATAACCCACGCAGGATTGCAAATTTTCTCACATCTTTGAAATTAAAGCTGCCAAGATCCCAGTCATATCGTTTCTTCAAGAAAACTTCCAGCCACCTCCATACTAGAGAATCGACAGCACCAGACTGGTTTGATTCAGGAACTCCAAGCATCATATTCAGTGCAGCAGCAACAGAGACGGCCATTTCCTCGGTATTAGCAACAGCAGCAATCACTGCCTGGAGAATGTGCTTAAAAGCTCGAACTATCATCTCATGTATACAGAGAGACTGTACATGTGATAGCTTTTCTGAAAGCTTAACCTGGTCCAGAAAGAAATAGCAACCAATAGTCAAGATCTTGTGCACTCATTTCATCAGATGCCTCGAAAACAAGAGTAAAAGGTTCAGGAAAAAGAACAAAAATCAAGTCCAAAACCCAACTTAAATGTAGCTCAAAATAGAGCATATATTTTTGGAAATTAGAGTCTGTATCAACAGAAGACACTAACCACTTGTCCCAGAGAACGCATCCGAAGGCCCCGGGTATGCATAAAATCCGTTAGAGTCCGACCATCAACTGGGGATAGTTCCAAAGAACCAAAATCTGCCACCTGTATTACATTAAAAAGAATAGATACAATTCAACAATGATTCATACACACCGATAAATTGAGAAATTGATCAGGTAATATATGTTCTTTACCAGTTTCGGAAGAGCAACTTCATTGTAATACTTATGAGACATGTCAACTAATTCTTGCAAAGACTATCAATAACAAGCAGAAGATTAGAACTTCATAAACTGGAAAAGCAAATAACATTTCACATCCTCCAAAGAGATTTACAAAATTTCTACCTTGCGATGAAGTCCAGTTTCTGACTCTTTAAGTCGAGTAAAAGCAGCTTCAGATAACAATCTTCTCAAAGAATGTTCATTGTCATTGGCATTTGCCTCAAACTGACATTCTGCAGAAGGCGAGACAATATTCTCTGCTTCCCCATGGACACTATCAGCCAACTTCACATTCTGGGATTGCGATTCCACATTACTCTCAACTGAGTTCTTCTTTTTGTTTTTAAGGGATCGAAGCGGTGTTCCAAGTCCCTCGACCTTCATTTCATTCTTAACCTTGTCATTAGAAACTTTCTTATCTTTTTCTGTCTTGTTCTGATCTTGCAAATGCTGTATCCAGCATGCTCCAAGTTCCCATCTTGTAAAGGTGTCACCTTCCACCTCCTCTTCCTGAAGCTTAGCTAGACTGTCTTCCAGCAGTCCCTCTACAAAAGTTCGTGAAGCACTGAGCTCTTCATTTTCCGAAGTTTTTGCATTTGGAAGCATCTTGGTTTGTGAAGATGCTCTTTTATGAAGCAGCAATCTTAAACTGTAAGAAAGAGGTATTCATAAGAACCCTGATAATGACCTGGGGACAATGAACTGAAAATCGTACAAGCAGAATGTGGAAGGCCTTTTTAATACTGCTTTTTCCCTGAATGACAGTTACTTGGTGTAAGAGCATGCACTTTAGGGAAGTCGACATTTTAGCCGAGGAAAATTCTAGTTGTATGAATCAATCAATCCTAATAACGAACTTTATTTGGCCCCGGGGGGGTTGGGGATGGATGGAACCTCAGAAGTGACAATATTGATCATGGTGGTTAATTTTCTGGACAGATAAATGGAGTGAAGATTGAAAAACAATGGGTATTATGCTACACAGCATGGTGATAATAGCAATATCCCAATTGATGAATCCTAAAAACTAGGGCTTTATGACTTTATCCCAAATAATGAACACTTGTACAGCCAATTTGGCACTGGGACACCTTGGAATGATATCATTTACATTGCCACCCACAATAGTGGTTAAAATTCAGTGAACATGCTGTATCTCAATCAAAAAACAGCCATAATGCTCTACGAAACGGTTCACTTAATCCTTACACACATACATATGTTCATACGCTCAGAGCCACATGGGGTGGGGGAGGATCTCATGAATGAAGGACCCATTATGCTGTTACCACCCCAAAACTTTGAATCAGTTTTTGTTGTAGAAATACTATCAACTCAATCATGAAATAGTAAAAAAAAAAAAAAAAAAAAAGCCTTTTTAACCAAGCTAGTGGATCTACAAATTTTATCTCCACTAAAGGCAGTACAGAAAAAGCCAAGGAATTGAGCTTTCTAAACTCATGCACTTGTATAGTGCATGAGTAAGCTTTTGTCACATACACTGTACTGATCAGGCTATACCTGTTGATGTTAAGGGCACAGGCACCACCATCAGGCTGATCAAGAAGTTCAGCACATGGAGAATGAGAATTCTTTTGTTCACCCTCTTGCCCTTCAACTTTCACAATAGCAATGTAACCGCAATACCGTACATTGACAACCCCTAACGTAGCAATATCCTGGTTTCAAAATGTAAAATTACTCGATCAATAGTGGGAAAATTTAATTCTCAACACATAACAATAAAGAATTCAATTTTCTACTAACAAAACTGATTCATCAAATCCAAATCATCTTCTTACATGAGCAGCAGTGTTTTCATCAGCAGTGATCCCTTTCAGAAGGTTTCTTTGCACCACGTTCTTTTCTTCCACACCTGTTGCTTGAGATCCATCAATCTTCGTATCCACTTTGCAGCTGGCATTTGAAGCATCTTTCAGGACAGTTATGCTCAAGTCTCCTACTCTCTCTGTGTGCACATTTTCGCTGTTTACAATCAAATCGATCGCATTTGGTTTTTCCCTTACATGCTGCATGGCCAAAATGGCTCTGAAAATGGCAACATCAACAAAGAGGCTATGAAGAAGGAACGCCTTTCTGTCTCGTGTCTGCCTCTCTTCTGCTGTCTTGCAAGGCATTGAAGCAACATAAGAAAATTCACTAGCCCAAGGTAGCAGATCACTTTTTCCATCTCTTCCTAGACCTCCCCCATTCCCTCCCCATATCTCATCTTCTGCAGGTAGAGGTGGAAAAGTTGTTGGTAATTGTGCTGCAACTGGAGGAATGAGCCAAGTGTTTGCTCTAAATCCATAAGGGAGATTCCCAAACTGTAACAATAATCAAGAAACGAATAAGACAGCTCGGAATATTCCAAAAAGTAAAAGAATTTTCAGCGAAAATTAGGTTTCAAGAAAAGACATTACAGATACATTTTAGAATAATATCTCTACCTTGTTTCGTTCCGTGAATGCTTTTATGAGCTCATCGTAAGCCTGAAAAAATATATCTAACGTGTAAATTTTCATCAAGAAAACTGAGCAGAAAAAAAAAAAAAACCATGAAGCAGTGATATGTAAAGGATGATTCCCTGTGAATGAATAGGCTTCAAAACAAGTTAGAATAACATGATATAACTAACATTATCGAATGCTCGACTGAGTCGCCTTAGCAAATCAACCAAATTGTGGCAGAGAATCCTCTGCTTCCCTGTGCTGCAGAATCCTTTTCTACATACTTCAATTTGCACCGGCTTTCCGTTACAGAGCTTTACCTGTATTATTTCATCATTTTCAGATCATGTGCATAAAACTAAAAAAACGATTTCAGCATAGATAAGTTTTACCTCAAGTGAAAATAAATGATCATCAACAAATATCTCATCCTCATTTTGCCTTGTTGACCTCCGTATATCTACAAAGAGTATTTGAAATTAAACTTTGAAATCTAAATTGAAACTCCTAGAACCCTATCCGAAGTTTGTGGAGAGAGAAAATGACCGTACACTGGATAGGCGGCGTAAGGTGTGAGAGAGAAAAGAATTCGTAGAAGCTACCGAGCCTAGGGCACGAATTACTCAGCTCTCCCTCACCGTCGATCGCTGCAGCGTCTTTCGACGCCAGCGATGACGGTGATGGCGGTGCTGCTGGTGGCGGCGGTGACGACCGCTTGTTCTGTTGCGATTTGGCCGACTTTTTGGCGTTCTTGTTTTCCTGTGGGACCCGCGCGTCCTTACCGGAGTCATCCTTGGTCGTCGACGATGGGCCGAAGCTCGTCGTGCAGGCGACTATGTCCAGTAGCCTTCTGACGTGAGCCGTCGCGGCGTCCGCATCGTAGTCCTCTGTGGAAAATAAGGAACAAACTTGAGGACAGAAATGACAAATCCTAAATACCGTTAAAAATGACGTCGTGAGATCGTTAGCTTTCACCTTCGATCAGAGTGAGGGAGCAGGGCTTCAGTGCAGCAACATCCACAGTATCTTTTAACCGTGGCCCTCTTATCTGTAAAATGGATATTCCAGAAGGGTAAATTTGGAATATGGTTAAATTAAATGTCAAAGTACAAAATTACCCCTGAAAGTTGGAAATTTAGAAAAAAATATATCAAATGGAAAAATCATTACCTCATGAGATAATGAAAAATTGGTGATGTTACACGTTATTGTACTAACGGATAATAAGCGACGAACGTCTATTATTCTGTCAGTCGATATTCCCTATAAAAAGATAATAAATAAACAAGTTAAGATATAATAGATTGACCTCAATATAAAGATAAATGTAATATTATACGACAAAATTGTATCACACTCATGATTTCTATGGTCCATTACGCAACTCTTCTCTTAGTCGTTATTCAGAATTTTTAATCATTGATAAATATATATATATATATATATTGACGTGTGTACATTTTCATCGATAGTAATATTGACGGAACCATGTGCCGAACACGTTATGAACTTTGTTTGTTGTAATATTCAAACAATTGTAACACGATTGTTGCTTTGACAATAATGTTAATGTTTCTATAAGCAAACTTGGCACCTAAACTCTCCACCTTATTTGGCAACCTTAAATTTCATTCTCTAAACAAAATTTTCAAATTTGGCCAATGAGTAGGTCTACTAACATGACTATGAAAAACTTTCATGGAGAAGCATAAGGTATCTAAAGCACCCCTCAGAAAACCTATACAAAACTAACAAGCAAACTCTAAGGTATCTCTGACTTTGGTTTTTCTTTTCTAATTTTTGATTTTCTAAAAGATTGACTAACCAATAGAGAGGAAGAAAGACAAGAAAGAAGAAAATAAGCAAGGCAAAACCACCTTCAAGATAACTTGGGTTTCATCAGGAAGGTTCACTGTTATATCCACCACAACTGGAAGAACTGCAAGAGTAATAAAATTACAAAATACACCTTGAATTAATATCACAACTTAAAAAAAAAAACTTTCAAACAAAAGTATCCATTAATAGGAAATAAGATTGAATACCCTTTTCTTCTTTCTTCTTCTTATCTCCCTTTGTCTTGCCACGGCCATTCTTAGGCGCCATTTCCAAAGTAAATTAGCTAGCTGACTTCAACCAAGTTCAAAACCCAAATATTCCTAATTAAAGAAATAGTTAAAAAACAGATTATTGCTAATTAATTACCCAAAATAGACCAAATTAAGAAATAAATTTGCTGAATTTTATCAAGAAGCAGAGGTGAGAAGGACAATAAGAAAGACCATTGGAAATTCAAGAAAATTACCAGACAACAGAGCAGAGAGTGCAGAGTGAGGATTATGAAAGAGAAAGGGGTCTTTAATGCAGCATTAATATCCAATAATAGAAAGCAACACCAACTAACTAAACTAAACTGGTATATAATTTCCTATATATAGAAATATCTCAATCTCATACTATGTGGGTGTTATTTGTGTGTGTATCAAAAATTTTAAAGTCTGGGTGGTGGAAAATATTGCACCATTGAAGAGGATGGAAGCTTTGAAATGGAAGAAGAACAGAGGCAAAGTGAATAATGAAGTGTAGGGACTCTTTAGAGCAAAGGAGGGAGAGGAAGGAAGAGAAAGAGATATAGGGAGGAGAGTGGTGTGATAAGGAAGGAAGGGCTAAGATTTAACGGTCAGATTTATGGCATTTTATGGCAGCTTCTGCATCTCCAGTCCACAGTGATTATCATTTTGAGGATATTTTTCTTGAAATTATTTTTTTGTTTTACTGATCTTTTTTATTTAATTATTTATTTTTATTCAATAACAATATTTTTAGTTTCTGAAAAGAGACGCGAAAAAGGAACTGGTCTTTCTTGCAGCTGCTGGTAGGTTAAAAGGACCACTGAAATTTTTTTCCCATGGGCTCCACTCAGAAGCTAGAAACTCCTCTATCTCAAGCTTATTATAATAAGATTATTGATAGCCAGTCATTTAATCTCTTGATTATTATCATAACTAACATGTTTTTATTGTGAGATAATCATATGTATATACCATTAATCACAAGGCATGGTTGAAGCCATACCACCGAATGTCAAGTGACCAACTCATCTGAAAATTTAAACGGGATTTGAATCTCTGACTTTGCGAAAATGAAGCTTTGATACCATATCAAGTGATCAACTCATCTAAAAGATTAAGATATTAGAGAGAAACTCTTTTATATATAATGCTCTTATATCCGGAAAATTTTTTCTTATGGTTAGATACCATGTCAACCAAAGCCTTTAGTTAGGGTTAGTAATTGTGTTTTTCTGTACTAATTTTGATCAACTCAATTTGTCTCATCAAAAAAATCTTTTGCTGAATAGTACTGAAATTGAACTTGCCAAGTTCATGCCAAGAAAATGAACCATTTCTAGCTAGCTTTTAGTATTACCAATTACTACTCCTTCCGAGTTAATAACTGGCCATCAAATTCCTTGAAAATGATGTTTGATGCGTTTATTTATGTAATGCTACTATATAATCACCCATTCTTTCATACCCTCCCATCTACATGCTTGTCCTTTTTATTGCAATAAGTCCATTATATATATATATATATATATATATACACACACACTAAATCGGATCTTCTGTCGTAATTGATGATTTATTTTCTGTCTCATCTTTTTAAAATTTCATCTCAACCGTTTAAAATATAAAAATCTATTTAAATTATAAATTCTAATTGATTTAAAATGCGTGTCATTTTTAAAAGTATGTAATGGAAAATAATTCTATACACAGTATTGCTTTGATTTATGCAAATGAGCTTCATTTATGGCAGTTGGTATACGGAGCTCCCAAGAGCTCCTAGCAAGGAGCTCCCTTTTTTCACATAAAATGAATATTTAATGT
>JAOWAN010000051.1:12150975-12165120 GCA_028566635.1 Lobelia cardinalis | reverse complement strand
CCTCCGTCTCCGTCCCAACCAAAAATTTCAGCCAATCTTGGAGCCCAAACCTCCCCAAAATATTTTCAAACTGTCAAAATTAAATATTATGAAAATAAATCCTCCTTTTCCAATTCTTTAATCACAAAAAATATATAAATATAAATACTTCCTGTCTTCCGTATAATCTTACAGACACATATACCCTGACCGAAGCAAATCACCAATTCTTTCTAACTGCCAAAAATCCCTACTCACCACTTTTTCTACTCAGCTCAGAATTTCTCCTTTCTCTCGCTGAATTCCTGCTTGTTTTCTGATAAAATCTGTGTATCCCTACAGGCTGATGTTCTATCTGGCATTCAATTCGGTCAATTTCATTGGATTTCGTGTAGTTCAATTCGTCGACGGAACGATTCTGTTGCCTCGTTGCGTAAATTAGGGTTTCTACCGTTCGTCATTGATTGGATTGCTGATTTGGTTTAGAATCAGCCGCGAGAAGGTTGGATTTGGGAATCGGATCTCGAATTTGACGTTTCCCGTTTGCAAATTCGTGTTCTTACTGTTCCATTGTGCGTGCATGTTTGGTGATTCGAGCAAATTTTGCGAATTTCGATGATGATAGAATATTCGAGGTAATTTGGATGGTGTAAATTAGGATTTTGCTGCTTCAGTTTGTTATGTATGGTGATTGATTGCAGAAATGCTAACCAAGCAGACGGTCAGGTGTAAAATGCCGAATGTTAAGCGGTGTAAATTGGAGGAAATTGACTGCTTGGGCGAGGATGATTTGTATCCTGTGAAAATAACTAAGAAGCAGAGGGTAGACGAAAATTATGTTGGCGAAATTCACGTTGATTACACCAGCATTATTAATTCTTGGTGTACTGGAATTCCCCCTGGTGCTGCCGATGGTATCAAGTCGAACTCTAGTGGGAGTTCTTTGCTTAAATCTTCCCGGGGGCGTGTTTCAGTACGTCCGACGCGGTTCAGTGACTCCGCTATAGGGTCGTGGAAGAAAGAGAACTCTGAGGTTGGGGAGTTCGAGCTGTGTGTTGGTGGTAAAAAGGGCGCGAAGAGTGAAAATATGGAAAATCAATGCAAAGAAAATAAATTTAGCTCAGAGATGGGTTATAAAGAACTGAAGGATCTTGTGACTGTCCGTGGAAGTTCTAATAGTGATGAGCTTTCATCTTTTTGTGTAAATGCCGGTGGTAAGTCAACAGCGAAAGTAGTTAGGACAGAGAAGGTTGAAAAACGGAAGGACTTTTATAGGCCAGAGGACTTCGTTCTGGGTGATATAGTTTGGGCTAAATGCTCAAAGAAATATCCTGCTTGGCCAGCTATTGTGATTGACCCCCTCTGGCAAGCTCCAGAATCTGTTCTTAGGGCTTGTGTTCCCAACACTATTTGCGTGATGTTTTACGGGTATTCAAAGCGAGGACAAAGGGTAAGCTCTTGTTCTAGTCATGATTTTCTTTCTCAAATTCCCTTTCCTGTCTGAGACTAAATACTCTGGAATTGCTGTTCAAAGTAAGATGGTTTGTGTGGCCGTCAGTTTTCACTTCGTATTCACCACATGTTTCTTGTTCTTTTTCATCACATTTTAGTTTAAAAGAAGAATCGTAGGTGTCTATCTTTTATTTTGTTTATATTGCATAAGAGTAATCTTGCACGTGCTTCATGTGCATGGATTTATCAACACAGGACAGCTGCTTATATGATTAGTAGTTCTTATTGAAAATTTATTATCATGATGAGCAGGATTATGCATGGGTGAAGGACGGGATGATCTTTCCCTTTCTAGAGTATATGGATAGGTGTGTAGCTCTAAATTTTGTGATAGTTTTTGTTTTTAGCTAGCTATCCATGTTTTTCCAATGCTTCTATGCATGTTCAGGTTTCGTGGACAGACTCAGTTATATGGAAGCAGACCAAGTGATTTTCGTATGGCAATAGAGGAGGCGTTTTTAGCAGAAAATGGCTACATTGATACAGGCCTGGCCGTTGAGCAGGAAATTTCTCCTGAACCAAATCGTAGTAAGAGACGTGATGCCACTTGTTCAAGTGAGCATCAGGAATATCGTTCTCGGAACCAGGCAAGTAATCAGTTAGCCTGTTCATTCTTTTTTTTCTTCCACTTTTTTTTATATCACTAAGAATACACAGAATCCATTGCAGTTCTTGGCCGATGTGTTAATTTAAGCATGACCAGGATTGGGTCAAATTTTAAGCCACTGACCAAAGCTTGACTTTAGTTTGTTTCATAATTAACTGGTCATAAGAAAATTTGTTTCTCATTATTAGACTGGCACTTAATACTCAAGTTTATCTACGATACGAACGCTTAGTTTGAACTAACAGGAAACGAACAAAACTGCCTTTAACCTGGAAACGAGTTCAGGCAAGTTGCATATAAGCTTGCTCAAGTGATGACTCATTTATTTTCTCTCTTTCTAAACCTAAAGTTTTCTCTAGAGAACTAATTGATCTAATTTAGCGTGGAGGAACAGAAATCATTGATTTGTAAATCTTATTTTAAAATCTCAAATCACTGATCAGTGTCTCAATGACACTCATTCCTTTTAACTAACCACCAATGTTGTGAATAATATCAATTTGTATATTGTCACAAGGTAATATCTTTTTGGATTGAAATTGAAGTTCTGTCCGAATGCAGTAGTCCAGTGTTTGGTGCATTGTGTAAAAGCTTTGACTTCATGATATATTTTATGCAGACTGTTGACAAGAAGGATACACAGCCGTGTGGCAGCTGTGGCTTGGTTGTCCCCTGCAAAACAATGAGAAAAGATAAGGGAACATCTTCACAAAAGCAGGCTATATGTGAACATTGTGCAAAGGTTAAAACGAAATGCCTTACTATACAAGTGTCTAATTTTCTTGGCTTGATTTTGTTAGATGATCTTTTTCCCTGACTGGTGTTTATTGTTGTTACAGTTACGGAAATCAAAACAATACTGTGGCATATGCAAGAAGATTTGGCATCACTCAGATGGCGGAAGCTGGGTGAGCGTATATCTGTCTTAGTGAGGATATGGTTGTTACTTGTTACTGCCAATTAGATATTTGAATAATCTCTGACATTCTTATGCGGACACTCTTTGGTCCAGATATGTTGTGATGGCTGTGATGTTTGGATACATGCTGAGTGTGCCAAAGTTCCAAGCAAACACTTTAAGGTCTTTATCTGATTCTTTATCATTGTATTGCGCAATCTCTTTCTCTTTATTGATTAAATCTGTTTGTAGAATCTGGAGGGTACTGAATATTATTGCCCTGAATGCGAACAAAACACTACCTATGAAGCGCCAAAAGCGAATACATCGCAACCACAAATGAGGTACCTAAGCATTTGCACGATAGGCAATCCTATTGTTTTTTTTTTGTCAACTGCAGATCATTGGTTTATAAGTTGATCATTGACTTTATAATGAATGCTGTGACATTTGTTTTTCAGGATTGTCGGAAATAGTGAACAAACCATGTTACCCGACCAGATAACTGTTGTCTGCACTGGGGTGGAGGGGATTTATTATACAAATCTTCATCTGTAAGTCCTGACCCTGCAATTACATATTGTTTGGTTTCCTTTATAATTACATCAATCGGCACAATTCACATTCAGAAACTGATTTCTTAACTAAGATATGTACGCTATTATTGGTTATGCTGGTATAGTTTGTTGTCGTCTTTGCATCTAGCTAACTCATTGTATATTTGTTGAGTCTGTACATAGTACTGGTAATCGATGCTATATTATCAGTATATTTGGGCTCATTAGAAAATATTTAATCGCATGCATAAGGTGCTTGTTTATGGATTATGTAGCAAACACTAATGATAATCAGTCAACCTAAACAGAAACTCGAAAAGCATTAGCATAAAAGCAATCGACGCGGTAGAAATTGTATGATGTTAATCAAGCATTGAATGTTTGTTCACTCCCGCATGTACTAACCTGCAAACTTTAGAAGATATTTCATACCTAAACTAATGAAAACCGCCAGCCTAGGCAGTCGGCAAGGACTTGAAATATTATCAAGCATATATACATATGATGCAGGCAGGTTTGCTATAATTTCTTTGTGATCTGTGGGTTACTCAAAATATAACTGTCTATGTGTTTAAAAGCCAGTTTGAAAGTTCAGCAACATGTTATAGTAAGCTGGCTAGGATGAATCCCTTAATATAGCATGACCCTGTATTAAATGTCTCCGTTTACCTGGATATGCGCCCAGAAAGCATACATTTCCCCAAATGCTGAACTTAAATTAAATATATCCGTGCTCTTTTCTGCATAATCATGAAGAAATGTAGAGAAACTGATTTGTAACAGATTGATAATGGGTTGAATAATTTCTTGTTCAATGCTGAATACATTACCTTCGTGGACTTTGGACAATTATGATAAGACTTTGAAAGGCCAAGCCAGAACCGTAGGTCATATGAAAATGGTTATGGTTGAAGGGAACCTGTCCCGCTAGATTTTTGGGTTATTTATTTATAAGTGCCATCCTTTTCGGCTGAAGAGTCCACTTTCCAGTTTTTAAAGTCAACATGAGACTGAATAGAAACAACATTCAACGTACTTTTGTTACATGTTAGGTAATAAAATTTCAGTAATTAAAAAATACCAATTGCAACCCTTTATTATTTTGTAAACATTCCTATATTTTTATAAATCATCAGTCAGTGTGTACTTAAGTTGACCCAAAAAAAGTGAAAAACCGATGGTTTGTACGGAACAAAGAGAGCAACTCTTACACTATCAAGTTGGTAAGTTAGGTCTTAATATTGCCCCTGGTTGGTAGGCTGTAGGCGTAATCGTAATAGTGTTCAGTCTGGTCACCCTTAGGTTGATCAAGGTTTGTGATTGAACTACTTGTTACAGCAAAACCAGTGCTAGGGAAGTCTATTATCGTCAACCTTTGTTCGTGACTTTTATATAATATGCTTCCCCTATTTCCTACTCTTTTACCGTAATAATTTGCCCATTTCCTAGGGATCTCATCAGAAGATCAAATATATTGGTGCTGCAGAATAGTCCATTTCATTGATTTATCTGCATTTCATTTTACTCCAGAGTTGAGTGTAAATGTGGTTCATGCGGGTCAAAGAAACGGACTCCGAGTGAATGGGAACGTCACACTGGTTCTCGAGCAAAAAAGTGGAAGGTTAGCATTAAAGTGAAGGGGTCAACACTACCGCTGGAAAGAATGGTTTGTCTCAGTTCTTTCTTTTCTTTTATATTTCTTTGTTTATTGGGCCTGCAATTCCAAGTTTGTCGCTCTGCATGGCTAGGACCAATAATATAATGTGTGCATTGTTGCATATTTTCATGAATACAATCTTTTACCATGAACTCTAATTTTCCCTTTCTCTATTCTTCCCTTTTTTATTATTTCTTCATTTTAGTATGTGTGCATGTGTTTGTGGGTTTGAGCTGGGGATTGTAGTTCATATTTAGTTCTGTATGGTGAAAAATGCAGGAATATGCAGCTTTAGACTTAATCTAAAATTGAATGCTGCAGCTTGCAGGGTATAATGTACATGACTTTAGTGCTCCAGCACCAAAATTAGATGAACAGCAGTTATTTGCTTTTCTTCAAGGTAACTCTGTAGTTATATAAGATCATTTGCATCTTGAACACATATATGGTTCCTGTCTTGCATGACTATATTCTTTTTAACAGGTGCTTATAGAAAGAAAAAAGAACGCTAATGAAGTACTAATTTTGTCGTCACAGAGAAATATGAACCTGTACATGCAAAGTGGACAACTGAACGCTGTGCTATTTGTAGATGGGTGGAAGATTGGGACTATAACAAAATAATTATCTGCAATAGGTGCTCCAGTTACCTGCAAAAGTTTATGCTGTTTTAATTCTTGATTTGATGTATATTATAGTTGTTTTTGCTGGCGTGATGAGACCAGCTACTTTCTAATATTAATATTCATGTAAAATTTTTTAAATTTTTCTCTCACCCCCCCCCCCCCCCCCGATTCAGATGCCAAATAGCTGTCCATCAAGAGTGTTATGGAGTGAAACACATTCAAGATTTCACATCATGGGTTTGCGGAGCATGTGAAACTCCTGAGGTTGCAAGGGAGTGTTGCCTCTGCCCCGTAAAAGGTTTTTAATTTGTTTTGCAATTTGTTTGCCAGAAAGCTGTTATCCCATACTAATTTTTATTCATCTGTGATACTGCTTCTCTAGGAGGTGCACTAAAGCCAACTGATATTGAGAATTTGTGGGTTCATGTCACATGTGCATGGTTTCGGCCTGAGGTTTCTTTCTTAAGTGATGAGAAGATGGAGCCAGCTACTGGACTTCTTAGAATTCCACCACATTCTTTCGTGAAGGTACCATTGGTGGTTGTAATTATTTGAATGATCAGGAAACTATATTTTGCTGTGTATTCTATTGATTAATGATCATTTTAATGTTTCTTCCTTCTTGAATTACAGACATGTGTAATTTGCAAGCAAATTCATGGTTCCTGCACACAGTGTTGCAAGTGTGCCACCTATTTTCATGGAGTGTGTGCTTCAAGGGCGGGATACTGTGTGGAAGTAAGTTTCTGCATTACGTTCCATTTTGAACTAAAGTTTCTGCATAGGTTCTATTTTGAACTAGTCAGTTTCAAACAGAGTAGTTAATCGCGCTATAGCGGCGTCGCGTTGCAGGCAGCCCCCACGATTGGTTTCAAATCGTGTCGCACCTGTAGCGGCACGAATCACGGGAATCTTGGGAAATTCCAAAAAGCCCCGTACTTTTGTCGGTTGGGTTGGGATTTGAAGGGTAATTTCGTACTTTTCAGACCAAAAATTAGGTCAAGGATGACTTTTTACAAAGAAATAGAAAATTTTACATATTACACCTTATGTTTTTCCATTTTGACACTCACGTCCTTATAATTTTGGAATATTACACTTTAACCTTATTATTTTGAAATATTATTTAGTTAGCCTATTATGTTATGAATTTTAGGTAATATTTGTCTTTTTTTTAGTATTTATATGTATATAGTGTTAGACTATTAATTATATAAAAATATATTAAAAAAATCAAATCGCGGACATCCTGCTATCCTCTATCCCGCTATCCCACTTTCGGGGTCGGCCACTACGCGCCGCTATCTAGGATTGACTACTATGGTTCCAAATAATAAAACTTCTGATCAGTAAGTACCTCTACATACTGATTTACCACATGTTACTTGTGACGTCTATGAATATTTTTCTATGCTTTATATGCTCCACATTCATATTCTTATCACCCTCTCAAAATAGTTTTTGAGTTGCTAAAGTTTAAAACTATTATAACGGTGTTGTAAACCCGAATATATTTCTCTTTGCTCTTCCAAACTGTAGTTTATTTAATATTGTAGCATAAGCATTTACTCCTTCAGCTGTGTCTCTAGGCAGGCGCCTAATGCACTATGAAGTTGGCTTGCATCTCCTAGCCCCTGTGATGCCAATGAACTACAATTGACTATTGGGATAATTTGCATTAGTGCTAGAGGATAGAGGTTGTGTAATAGGATAACTGAGAATTTCAGGCGTTTTTATTTTTTGATTATTTTTATGATTAATCATCTAGTTCTCGATTCTTTTTTTTTTTTCCTTACAGAGGAGTCATTTTATCCTCGATATAGGTTGTGTGATAAGATAACTGGGAATTTCAGGCGTATGGAATTTTTGATTATTTTTCTGAATAATCGTCTAGTTCAGGATTCTGTTTTTTTTTTTTTTTTTTTCTTACAGAGTCATTTTATCCTTGAAGATTATTGGAGTCGTATTGTTTATACCTCTTAGCTCATGAGTTCCACACCTGCCTGCATGGCTGACTCCTAGTGAGGATAGACATTTCTTCTAAAAATAGCCTTTCAGCATTCCACATTAGTGACTTGTAGCTTTATTTCCATGCTTATTAGTTTAATATTGCATTGTTGGGACCCTCTCCAACAGCTTACGCTTTTATCCCAAACTTAACATGTCTTAGAGCTCCGGTTTCGAAAGGTATGGGGTTCTAGTCAGCCTGCTTTCTGCTACCCACAATATTTTGACTTGTGAGTGTACATTTTGGCACCCCGTTTGCAATACCCCTGGTCATTTTCTATCTTCACTAGTGTGAACGGGTCACACATGATGGGTAGTGTTAGCTTGATTTCCATTTTCACGCCCCTTTCTAACAACTAAGCTTTTGGATAAGTTGATATCCTAACATTCGCCTACTCTTATATTGCCACGTGAAAGATCTTCAAGTTTGTTGGGACACATCACTCATGCAGCGCTACTAGGTTGCTCCTGCACTGGGACTTAGCGATGTATCTTATGTGAAAGCAAACAGAGGGTGAATTCTTTTGATAGTAGATCCCAAGATAGTTGATATTCAAGGAGATCGTTTTCACTTGCACCATATGCCGACTCGATTTCTAAGAGCACAATTAACTACATCAGCTCTGATTCCCTTTTTGAATTTGTATAAAGTCACCTCATGACCCATAGTATTTTCTCCCTAATTATTGCATTTATTTCATTGAAATATTTTTTATGGTGCACCATTTAAGGTTATGTTGTGAGATTTTGTTTAACGACCACCTTAGACAGTGTCGATTATCCTGTTAGCTACTTAGGTGTGGTCATAATGCGTTTTCCTAATCTTTTTCCCTTGGGAGTTCTTTGGAGCAGGATATTTATTTGCAATATGTGGGGCTTTAAGGATATTGTTTAGATACCATCTACATGTTTTCCACTAATAGTATTTTGAGCTTATATCACTGCCTTTTGGCTCGAAATGATGCATTACTTCCATGTTTTATACTTCAGCTGCATACTTCGGAGAGGGGTGGGAAACAAATAACCACATGGGCACCATTTTGCGCAGTTCACAGGTGAGAATAATGCTACTGTTATTTTTACTTATTTATTCTTTTCAGGCTCATTCTCATTTTCTGCATCGTTTTGGCATGTAAATCATTGTTATTTCTTTATGTGTGTTTTAAATATTCCATTGATATTGTTTATGTACACAATTTGTGGTGTTGATCAATATCGACACAATTTGGCTACACATGTTCATTTTTAGAAAACGAAAAGGCACGTGTCCCAAGTTTATTAATTTGCTTTGACTTACTATACACTCTTGAGTGCAACGGTGTCAGCCACAGGTACTGTGTGGTTATGATGGTCTGTTTCAAGTGTCATGACTTGATAGTCCATGTTTGAATAGAAGCGGTGCAGAAGCCACATTTTATGAACTGGATAAAATCAAACATTCAAACTCCATTAGGACTCTCTGGAATTTTTTATTTATTTTATCATACTAGCATATGATCTATTGCTATTACAAAGAGGCTTAAACTGAATCCTCTTGTTGGATTTCCAAAATCACCCCTATGGAACACGATAATTACCAAAAATAATCACAGCCTTCCAAGAAACTACCTACTTGGTCACTATCCTCTTTAACAAGTAACAAAACTTTCCATATTTAAAAATTCAAATTCTTATATAGAAGATGATAAAATTTTCAAATATAAGTAAATTCAGAAAATCAATGTGGACACATCGCCTGTACCATTTTTCTCTAGCTCCTTTTAAAAATTGGGAAATATTGTCAAATACAATGGCTAATCACTCAAGGTTGTTAACTCTGGTGGACAGTTTCTTCATTTCTGTGCGTTAAGGTTGAAACCCTGGGCTTAAGATGCAAGGATTTTTGATTCAGCATTCATTACAAAATCTTAGTTAATTTTTCAATTTAAATTTTATCTCCTTATTCACTTGCTTATGATACAGGGCTCCGAGTTCAGATAATGTTCTAGTTATACGGACATCTTCCGAGGTGTTTTCCACCAAGTACTCACCCCCAAAGCAAGACCAGAAACAGTACTTTAGGGGTTCAAGACTCGTGTCGTGCAAGAAAATCGAATTCTCTGATTCATTGACGCTAGATACTGATGAGCCTGATCCACTCTCTGCTGCAAGGTGTCGTATCTATAAAAGATCAAGGACCAAGGTATGTACCTATCAATAATGTCATGTTCACTTATTATTATTTGTAGATAGCATTAGTAGAAAAGCTCTTTGCATCTTACCTATTTGTAGTTCTAGCTAAAATGTTAGATTATGGTATACTGCACTATATCTCCTAAATATACATCTCTTTCTCTCTCTCCCCTTGTATGATCTCAGAATGCTGGAACGGAACCAAGGTTCCATCGTTTAATGGGGATGAGCCATCATTCTGTGGATGCAATAGATGGGTTAAGCTCACATGAAGTTAAAGACGTACACACTTTTTCTACAATAAAGGAACGACTTAATTACTTACAGGTATACTCTTTTCCATTGAGATTAGTTTCATCTGCCTCCTACGCTTTTCTCACTTTGTTAGTGCTGCTTCAGCGAACGGAAACTCATCGCATTTGCTTCGGTAAATCTGGAATACATGGATGGGGCCTGTTTGCGCGGCGGAAGATTCAAGAAGGAGATATGGTACTTCTATTGATCTAATCATATTATTTCGAACTAAGAAGTCTGCTTTTCTTAGTTCCTTAGCATGTACATGTGAAATATTTACTTTTGGTTTCAGTCTATTTATAGAAAATGTTTAGATATATTATGCTCATTTCTTTTGTTCAACGAAGTTAGTATAGTTACTTATATCAATTACCACTCACCATACTAATTTATGGCATTATTTTTTCTGCTATCATCTCAAACTCTATATATGTAGTTCACTTTTGGATACTCTTAGAACAAAGTACATTCTCTATTATATTTTTGCACATTGTGTTTGAAAATTTAAAATTAGACCAACTTCTTTTCCCACCTTAAAATAAATCAAAATCTGAGATGAAAAACAGAAAATTATATAAAGATTGCTAATGAAGTTCATGCTAGTTTATTTATGTTTACATGTTTATGTTTATGTGTTTTTGATGTACTATATCAATCTTTGTGTATGACTCACATGCATTTCATCTGATATCAACTGAGACATTTATTCCCATCTATTTGATACTCCCCCCACATTTTTATTTTTTTAATTTGTAATTTCTGTTTTCTCATCTTTTTGATACTCATTGCATCCAATAGATGGTCTCACTTTCCACTTTAGTTCCTCACCGCCACCACCACCACAAAAGAGAAATTAAAAAAACACCACAAAAGAGACATTAAAAAAAATCTTCTTTAATGTTATAAATTAGATTTTTTTTACAAAAATATTCATTCTTTCATAAACACGATGTTTTAAAACTTGTTGCAAATAAAGGGGAATATCTGGAAGTGAAAGTTTTACTTAAAAGTTTGACCTTCAAGGTAAGTTTTTTCCCAATCAGAATTCTACGGTTGTTCACTTGTTTGTATTGCTTGAAAGCAGTTACTCCATGTCTGCGCATATGTCTACAGGTTCTTGAATATCGTGGTGAACAGGTGAGGCGCTCTGTTGCAGATTTAAGGGAGGCACGATATCGCTCAGAAGGCAAAGACTGTTATGTAAGTGAATTCCATTTTAGTTGATACGTTTCATTAAAAATTACTTGCTCACTTTTGGAGACAATTGTAATTGAAAGTTCTTATGCAATACCCTATGCAGCTCTTTAAGATAAGTGACGACATAGTAATCGATGCCACTAGCAAGGGGAATATAGCCCGTTTGATTAACCATTCGGTAAGTTGCCATTCTTGGAATCTTGTGTACTTTTCTCCTGACTCAAAAAATTGCAAGGGCATATATTTTCTTTTACCATGGATTTGTATGTACGTATTAGCATTTTAGCACAGAAAGTGAATACGAGTATACGTTTTGCTGCAGTGCATGCCCAACTGCCATGCAAGGATCATAAGTATGGGTGAAGATGAGAGCCGGATAGTTCTTATAGCTAAAAGCAATGTCTCTGCTGGTGCTGAGTTAACGTACGTCTACTATTCTTTCTCTCTCCGTGCCATTAATTTTATCCTCATTCACTTTTTCTGTTCCTCATTTCTCTCCATTGCTGCTGACAGATATGATTACAAGTTTGAGGCTGATGAGCCGGATGAACTCAAAGTTCCCTGTCTCTGTGGAGCCCCCAATTGTCGGAAATTCATGAATTAGTAGGTAACATTAGATAGATGATTATTTTCTTCTTCAATAGAGCATTCATCCAATTTTCACAGTATGAGAAGCTCACGATGTTCAACCAGAAAGCAATCAACGCTCAGCCATTTGTTTCACAACCACCCAATTTTTGCTCCTTTTTAGTTGCAAATAGAATGTAAAGTTTCACCAGTAATTTAGCTGGTGTTGTTTTTCCAACTACAGAGTAGTCATAATTCTTTTTGGTTTCTTCGTCCCGAACTGGGCTGAAAGTTCAGTCGTCTTTTTTGCAAGTGCTTTTGTTGTTCTGTAATAGAAACACAAGGAACATTTTGACTGTACTTGGAAGTAGGAATATTTACATAGAAAAAGTTTACACAGGATTCTTTGTGGTGTTGACGTTGTAGAATAGCAAGTAAACTATTTTGGTGGGACGAAGGGGTATAAGCAATGGATCTCCAAATGAATCAAGTACAAAGTTATCAAGGGTTTGTCTGTATAGCAGGTTTATGGTTTGACTTATTGGTTTATATATTTTTCTCTCTCCTCGATTTCAATCGTTTTTTTTTTTTTTGTTGTTTATCCCTTTCCTATTTTTTTTTTCTTTAATCATCACCACAAACTCGAACCAAAAACTTCATATCCAAACGAGCCATAAGCATTGTCTGATTGAACGCTCCATGGTTGTGTTATAGTTTGTGATGAAGAAGACATTAAGGTTGCGTGCCGTTCACAGCTTGATTTTTACGCTTTCTGACATTAAAAAAAAATTAATTTAGTGTTCACTAGATTGATATTCTAAAATAAAAATTTACTCTTTAGCTCACATATCCTACTGCTACAAAATTTAGGATACGAAGTAAGAAAAAATAAATTAAATTAGTACTTTTGAAAAAGTGTAATATTTTTATTCGAAATCAGAGTGAAAAAGTATGTATAATATTTTAAAATAATATTACATTATATAGAAAGATGTTACTAATATATAAAATAATAAATTAAAAGTTATTATATTTAATGAAAAAGTGTGTGACAAAGTGTATTGTGAATGAGAAGGAATGTGTAAAGAGTCTGTGGATTGCGTATTGTGCGTAAGTGACAGACAATGCGTGAAGAGTATTTTTATCCTCATTTGTCCGATCATTTACTGTTCCTAGTGTCAATTATATAAATAGTAATGTGTGAACTAATTTATATTATAGATTTTATCACTATCTGTATCATTACTTTATTCATGTCTTCTCCTTTTTCTTTTACCAATATAAGTTTTCTCTCCTCTTCTTTCTCTTTTTTCTTTTCTCAATATAACTTTTCTCTATTATATCTCATCTCACATCTCTATTCTCTTCTAACTCTCTCCCCTCTCTCTCAGAAGGGTATTTTAGGTAATACAAGAATAAGCGGACAATACCAAAACTCAATTATTTTTCAAAAATTAAAAAATTTCAAAACTGTACGAAAAAAACTCATCATCTAAGCACACTTTGCTATGTATTACTCCTTTCTCTACAAAAGAAAATTGTTCCATTGTATCTTGCATGCATTTTAACAAGAAAGCATCACATACTTGTACCATTCTTAGTAGATTGATTAACTATATATATCCAGATCTCAAAATAGATCAGATTTACTTGGCAACATAAAACTTTTTGGCGCCTAAACCTTCAAAAAAAAGAAAAAAATATGGTGCGTTTACGAGTGGAGTTTTTCGCACTTTGTTGAGGAAAAAGCCAAAAAATATGTTCACTAATTAAGTTTCAAAAATAATTTTTTTTTCACGTACTCTTTTTACATACCCCTATACCCCATATTTATATCTTATCAAACATCACATCAAATCATAACTATCACTCTCTCTTTCTCTATCCGTCACTATTATATAATTTTTAAAAGGGTTAAGTAGGCTGAACCCCCCTGTACTATTCGGGTTTTGGGGAAGACCCCCATATGGTATTTTTCGTGAGGACTAACCTACATGTGGTTGGCCCGTTATTTGAATGTTCGTTATCTCCTAACGGAGGTGCTGAATGACCAAAAAACCCTTGGAAAATAC
>JAOWAN010000051.1:12128193-12150875 GCA_028566635.1 Lobelia cardinalis | reverse complement strand
CTCTCTCTCTCTCTCTCTCTCTCTCTCTCTCTCTCTCTCTCTCTCTCTCTCTCTCTCTCTCTCTCTCAAGCTGCTGCCGAGAAAATAGAGGATAGAGAGAGAAAGATGCAGTCGGAGATTTTATATTTGTAGAGACTGTTTGGAGGGTGGGGGTGGTTTCAAGCTTGTTTTTCTATTTTGAAATGGATCTGGGTTGGGTTTCGTTCTTTCATCTTCAATTATTTTTGGCCGGTGTAAACAGACGCTCGGGAAGTGGCAGGGGAGCTAATAATGGTGGAAATGGTGGATGGGATAGTTGGGATAGTTTTGATGACGGTGTTGGTGGGTTTAATAGTCATCTGATAATATGAGGAGGAATCAGACGGTTGGGGATTTTAGGAGCGTTGAAGGCACTATCCGGTTTAGATCTACCGAGGATATACTCGACAGTAGCTTGAAGCTTCTGCGGCTGGGAATGAGGGGGGTTTGAAGGGTGTTTAAAATTGGAAATCTAGTTTTTTTTTTTTTTTTTAATCTGGGTTCTTTACATCGAGATTCTTTCTTTGATGCACATGATGGTGATGGCGGGTTTTAGTGTTGGCCTTCTTCTTCTTTTTTCCTGTTCTTAAATTAGATATGGATTTTGTTTGGATGAACATCGGTGGTGATGGGATTTGCTGAGTTTGGAAAAGGGTGGGGGTTGCCTTTGAGGTCGGACAAAACGAGGGTGGAGATGTTGATGGTGGGGGATGATGATGGTGAATCGGTAATGGCAATAGGAAGGGTCTGAATCTGGGTATAGTGATTCGGTGAAGATTGATTATGGAGGGTAATTTAGTCAATAAACAAAAACCAAAACTGTTTTCTACAGTAATATATCAAAAATCATCTACACCAAAATATCTTCATAAATCACGATAAACCGTCTTCCTGACCTGAACCTTAATTATCTTATTTTAGACACTTCAAGTAAAGAATCCATTTTTAAAAACTAAACTATAAACATCATTTTTCTCATACTTTTTATTATGTTCAAAATATATAGTAATTTTCAAGAATATTCTAGAGAAATGGTGTAATCTTAGTACAATCAATAACAAATAATTAAAAAATACAAAATTTAAAAAAATTAATTTCAAAGGTGAACTTTTTGCACGAAACATAGCGAAAACTTATTTATATCTAAACTAATTAAATAATATGGGAAAAAATCTCAAATTCAAATTTTGAAATCAACTATAACTAGTATTAATATTAAAATATGGAGAATGTGCATCTTGGTGACCAAAGGCTGAAATACTTGACAGCAATCTTGATGCTCATGTGTTTCTCTAATGGAGATTAATATGTATGAGTGTATATTCGCGTTCGTGGTTATGGTGCATAAAAGAAAATAAATAAAATTTTTACTTAAAAATTGACATTCTAATGATTATAAAAATTTGATGTCAAAATTAAGTTTACAAAAAATTCAAAGTTATAATTAAATTTATGTAATATAAATAATGCTAAATATATAGAAAATATTAACAGTAAAATTAATATAATGCATTAAAGTGCTGTACGTTAATTGTAATGTACAACACTTTAATTCATTCTGTTGATATTTTCTGTATACGTAGCATTATTCTTGTAATACTTAATGATTGAGATTAAACATTTTGAATGATTAAAGTTAAAAAGATATGTTTTACTATTCATAGAATCAAATCAATGAATTAAAAAACAAGCCTAAAATTATATATATTATAAATAATGAATAATAAAATTATTATTTCAAAAATTCAACCAATCTCAGCGCATAATCTACATAATCCATTGACGGGGAAACGATAATAAGCTAGAGCAAAATCCTAGAAATATTGTTGTTATTTCATCAAAAAAAAAATCTCTTTCCTTCTCAAATCAGTCGAAATGTGTTAATATACGAATCAACCCAACTAAATTAATTAACCGAAAATTTATTTCAATCTATTAATTAAATGAATTTTAATTGAATTTAAACACGTTGAAGTGGATTGATTAATGAATTATTGACTCATCTTGTTAGACCTAATTGTATCCAAAAGCTGTACAAGAAAAGAAGGGCAAAAATGAAGTAGAAGAAGATGTTATAGGGGTATCAATGGATCGAGTTTAAAATATCCGATCCGGTTCGATCCGATCATTGTAGTATTCCGGATCAACCCATAAAAATCAAATTTATAGTTGTTGACCGAGGTTGACTAGTCAAAATTCTGATTTTGTCTTTTTCCTAATTGATTTTTGGGGGAGGGGGGCAAAGAACAATTAAAAATTCAAAAAAGCGGAAGTGCTGCCACGTCAGCAAAAGTCACGTCTAAAATTTGACATGGGGGAAAAATGATGAAACGTTTTTTGAAATGTTGGTGTTGGCGCGGTTAGTATAAAAAGGCACCGCCCCCCGACTGTGATATCATCTCATTTTAAATCGAGAGAGCAAACCAAAGCTCGTTGGGTTGGATTGCAGAAGAAGCAGAGAAGACGAAACAACCACTACAGCAAAATGGGGAAACGATTGAGAAGAGGAAAGTCCATCTGCTGCTGCGTTTCTCCTCGCTTTTCCTTTCTCTCTCCTCACTCCATCTTCAACTGGTAATCTCTCTCTCATGAACCATCGATACCTCTGCTTTTATTTTTCTGAGCTCGAATGCTGATTTCTGTCAAATTTTGTTGATGTTTTCGAGTTTAGTCCTGATCAATTAGTGAGCTCGAATCTGAATTGAATTTTACTTGCTTGATCGATTAGGATACATTTGAGTTTTAATTTGTTCACAGAGACGAAGGCTTAGATCTCTCTCTCTACATTTGTTTATTGATATTTTACATACATTTGCACGAGCCGAATTTGTGTTTGATTTGCAGAGCTCGAATCTGTGTCTGTGACATTTTGCATGGTTGAATTGGTTAGAAAACATTTCAAATTGAATTTTGATTTGAATTTGAGTTTTCTCGGGGAGATGAAGGCTAAATATGTGTATATTGATATACAGTCGCGTGAATAGTTGTTGTCTCTCGTTTATCGGATGAATTTATGTTTTATTTTCTTACTGATGCGTTGTGATAGTTCTATTAGTATGAACTCAGTAGCAACTAAAATGCTAGCATTTGAAAAGTTAAATATGGAGAACGATCCTCTCTCTCTCTCTCTCTCTCTCTCTCTCTCTCTCTCTCTCTCTCGTATATACATGCAATATAGTCGAACTGTTACTCTGACATTGAGATCAGATGCAGCTATCTATGAGATTTCAATGAAACTTTCTAGTTTAGCTGAGTAGGAAAGCAACTGAACTTCCCTTCGTACTGTTTGGAAATTCAGTGTCGTTCGTGTATCCGGCCACAAATTGCTGCATACAGTTTGTATCTCTCTCTTAACCTCTCAGAGTTTTGATATATGACCGTGACTTCGTAAGCCAACCAAATAAACAGAAATTATTACTTAAGAAATACTTTTTCTAATTCAAATGGTATGCTAGTTTAACATTATAGAGGTTAATTTATCATATTTGCTGTCAATGTGCTGAACCAAACCATTTCACTACTTCCAACTCTCGGTGACCTCGGATGGCTTATTATTTAGTGTACTTTTTTTGATGTCCAAGGAAGTGAAGGAAACTTAGGAAACACATTTTCCAGATTAGATCCTCTGTCGGTTTGGTTTCCGTTGAGGCCAAAAGCTGGTTTTCAGTGGCTCTAAATTGTTGGCCACTTTTGATTCATCAAGTTACTTGATAACTGAAGCTGTGTGGTGGAGTTCAAACATCCTCCCTCCACATTCCATTCCTTAGCAACCAATGGATCAATGAAAATGTTGTATGTGGAATGATAATGGTGGCAGCAGGCAATGATCTTTTCAATCCATTAGTTTCGTTTCTTGTCTGTTTTCTGAAAACTTATGCAATTATACTCCAATTTTCTTGCATTAATCAAGAACTGAAGTTTGAGTAGCGCTGATGCGCATACTTTCATCTGTCGTATCACTTATTATTCAAGCTTCTGTTTAAGTCATGTTACTTTGTTTCCAAAAACTTAGTTACGAACAGGACATGTGGACTGAGGTTGCCAAGTTCTTGGATGGAAAATCTCTAGTGATGCTTGCATTAACCTGCAAATGGTTTCACAGCGTTGTCATGGAGGACAGCATTTGGAAATATGCTTGTTTGCGTGATCTTCAGGTCCCTGATTGTGATGATACAGCATTCAAATGGAGCAAGATTTATGCTTCAGCTCTTGGTAAACATCAGACAATACTACTCTTTTTCAGTTTTTTGGAATACTAGGATCTTTCCACTGATTGAACTGATCATATGAGCATCTATTTCAGGTGGAAGTCACTCTTACATGTTTCGCCAGCCAGAAAAACATATTGGTAACTTTTCCTTTTTTTTCTACTCGGTCAAGGAAATAAAGGAATTTAGTTGGATCTATATATCACTGCCTATGATTGGTTTTTCAACAAAGCCAAAGTCATTACGTATGCCAACTTTTAGGATATATTAACATTTCATAGGGATTTGAAATACTGAAACAACTTATCAGTGTTGGTCAAAAATCTGCTTGTAATAAGCAAAGAGTTGACATTTGTTGACGACACATATATGCTATCTATATTCCTTCCTCCAGTAACTATATCAGTGTGGAGGGACTAGTGAAAACCAAGAATAGGGAAATTGTTTCTTAAAATCTGTACGTTTTCTAATGAAAGATGAATTTTCCATCAAAATTGTTTGCTGTGATTGCACTTGCCTCTTGAAAACATTTTAGTCGCTACTTGCATCTGCATGATTGCATCACCATATCCCACATAAAGCAGTATTTCTCAACTGAATAAGTAAGATCATTTTTATTAGTTCCAGTTTATTATATTTAGATTCATTTAATTTGTTATTGTAACTTCAAAGTTTCTGAGCATCCTATTGCGAAAAATGACTTATGGGACATCATGCAAGCATGCAGAACTTTTTATTACCTTGAATTTCTGCACATACGATTGAGGTATGGGAAGTTTGAAAGTATACTTACTGTTGGACAGGAAGTAAGAAAGCACAGACAAAAAAATCATATTAAAACCGAGTTCTGGAGTTGAGTTTCTTTATTTTTGGTGGATAATATTCAGATTGGATGAGAATTGGTGCATTTTGTTTCAACTCTTCGGTTGCTTTCCTAATGGAGAACCTGATCTGTCCTTCAAAACTCCCAAAGGAAGATACAGTAGACAAAATGCTGGACAAATGTGGCTCTTGTGTGCTACACAACATAAAGTCTGGAATATGGATAGCAGGTACCTTAGTCTTGACACCAAAATTCTCATTTTTCCTGCTGAGTTTCAAGGTATGTTTACGACTTACAGTCATCAATCAATATTGCTTTCAGATTTACAGCTTGTCAGATGCCCTGTCTGCGACCTAAATACATGTGATGGTAAGCAACTGATATATTATCTCCCTAAAAATTCGATTGAATTAAACATGTGTAAGTTTTGGACAAGAAATACTGATATAGCTTGATTGATAATTAAATAAAGTACACACGACTCTCTAAAATCAATGCCAACTAGAGCTGACTGTAAATTTACAGTGCTAACAACAGATGATCAAAAGGGTTTACTCATGAGACAGTAGACTCAATGACATGTGAACAAAAAACTTTTCACTGTTTTGTGTAGGAACAATGCAGATATTGGACGTGAGGCACTTGGATCTGTTCCTCAACGAAGGGTACCAGGACGGAAGCTGGGAGTACAAACTAATAGGAACACATAATATCAGGAAAAATGTAGATGGAGCTTCTGGTGGAATTTTTGACCTTAAGTTTCTCAAGGATCCATCAACAGCTGGTAAATACTTTTCACAAATGATTGATGCACTAGCAGCTAACAAAATTCAAAAAATGGTCCTATTTTGCAAGTTTTTAGTTTAGTGGAACAGTTAGTGAGTTACCTTTTAATAATAGTTTGATCTCTATTTGTTGGCAGAGGTCTTTAATCTCAAGTCATGGGTTGCAAAACCTAATGATTGGCAGCCAAAAGCTATGATTACTCTCCATGCAGTTGCTGTCAACACCAACTTACAGGATAATGAAGGTAAACTGAAGTTGACACTACCTGAAAATCTTCTAAAGACTATCCATCCTCATCAGTGTAGCGAACATAAAACTGTTAGCAATGTAGATAGTTAATGGCTTAAATTTCACCTCAAGTCTGAGTTCTGAAAGACAACATTTGGAATGCAACTAATTTGTTTCATTTCCATTCGGAGCAGGTATTAACATAAAGTACCATAAGATGACAGCTGGAGCAGATGGCAAGGTTGTTTCAATCCGTATCTCACAGCAGCTACTGTAATTCTATTCACAATCTTGTCTAATCTTCCAACTGATTCTGTAAACAAATTTCCTATTGAAACTTCAGCTACCATATACAAGTCTAAGTCTGGAAATAAGTCAATTTTTATAGTAAGATTCAGAAGCCTTCAATTGCCCCTAGCAGTATTGTAATTCATCTAACTGAATGGAAGGTTGAGTAAGAGTAAGAGCGTATGATTCAGCTAGTGGCAGCGCCACATTTATAAACCATTACAGTTAGAAAATAAGTCCTTTCAGTTGATCTCCATTTATTTTTGTCCAACATTACTCTTTGTACTACTGTTATCTTTTCGGCTGATTCTCATTTGTTTTCGCAGAACTGTTTTACTATAGGACAATGTCGATAAATGTTGTCAATTGATTGCCAAATATTCTTGGTTAAATTGCCAGAAAACAAAAATGAAAAATTAGGTCAGCATGGGCACTTGTTGCCAAAACTCAGGCAAAAAATATCCGAATTCTGTTCCCAGCAAATGAAGTACTTGAATACTTCGGCAACTGGAAGACTAACAACTTCAAAACTCTGGGAATCTTATATCTATAGACTATAGTATACTGCAATACTCATGGGAAATGGATAAAGGTTTTAAGTCCCTAATTAGAGATTCCATTCCTAACAAGCATCTATTAATGATTCAAACATTTGTACCTGTCTCTGTCTCTCCCCAACCCTTCTCTTTTACTATCTGCATTCAACTTCTATATACCAACCGTGAAGAAAGAGAAAAACGAAGTTGACCCTGTATTTATTTTATGCAAGGCAATGGAAAACATAAATACCAATTGCTATAAAAAGTGTTGACTTTAGAAATACATAAAAATGCCTCTTGGCCACTGAAAAGGCTCTGGTTGCTTCTGCGATAGCTTTTGACTTGAGGAAATTATTACTAAATGCTTCATAAGAAGTCTTGGCAAGCTATTCTTTCCATCCTAAGCGGCAAATGATATATATGAATATATCCCTTTCCACCCCTGGTAAAAAAGAAAAAAAAAACAAACCTTTCTAAGCATATGGATGTCTTAAAAGTCTTGCTTCTTTTCTTCCTCTTTCCTTTTCTTTGCAAAGCCCAGAATGTTTGTCCCACTTCTTATTGCGGACGGAACTATTTCGTTATCCGATTCCCTTTCCAATTCAAAGACCAGCAATCATGGAATTGTGGCTACCCTGGCTTCAATCTAACTTGCAACCCTCAGGACAAGGTAGTTCTAAATATTCCGAATTGCGGGGATTTCTTCGTACGCAACATCGATTATCGTGACCAGGTGATACAACTCTATGATCCATTCAAATGTCTGCCGAACAGGCTTCTGGGATTGAATTTGGCGGGCTCACCTTTTGCAGCTTCTGTTACCCGGAACTATACATTTCTTAGCTGTCCATCTGAGGTCACACAATCTCGTTTAACCACCGTTGATTGCCTCAGCAATTCCTCAATGTCTACTGTAGCTACTTCTTCAATGAGTCTTGTGGCAGGACTGACTAATCAGACCGACTGCCAGATCATAGCTACTGTACCAGTTCCAGTTCCAGAGGCATTTCAATCGGTCAATGAGTTTTCATCTGAGCTCAAGGATGATCTTTATTTGACATGGGATACACCCAACTGCCAAGATTGTGAAGCAAATGGTGGTACCTGCAGATTTTCAAACAACTCAAAACAACAAACCATGTGTTCCTATCATAAAACAGGTACACAATTCTTTCGCCTTTCGTAAATTCCTATGTTGATGTATGTACGCTTGATCATAAATGTAAAGCAATTTAAATCCATTCGGAATCACTGTTAGGCTAAACATTTCAAAGTGACAGAAAACTTGAATCACGGAAGATACAACAACCTCGTAAAATGGACGAAAAATCTTGAAACAGGCCTTCGAGGATTTCAGGAAGAATTAACTTTCCAGCAAGTAATAAATCAAAAGTAATTAAGAATGTGATCAATCTAAGACTGATTCAAGATATTAGGTGAGGCCAATGAGAATTAAATAAATTGATTTACAAGAATATTGGGCATTTTTTTCCTACAATTTTCAATATTTTTTTATTAATTTCTATTAATCTACTATTGGTTGGTTTAATTGACTTTTAATTAAAGGTTCTATGGAGTAGCATTTTTGTATGTATGTATGTATGTTAATCTGTACAGGCCATTGGTTGGAAATGACATGGTTGACAAGAAAATTACAATGTCAACTGAGCCATTGGAAAATTAGAAGGTATCATGTGATGTCAGTCCATTAGAACCTGCCTGTTCCAGGCCTACAGAAGAATATATCCAACTATTCTATTTTGTGGGAAAGACATGGTAACAAGTACTCTAAATCGTATAAAATTAGTATGATTTTCGGTATTTTTAATTTTCAACTTTACAATAAGTCAACATCTTCTCCCCCAGTGTGGACATGTGCAAACCCTACTAAATAACTATAACTCGAGAATATTCATTTTCAGGTCAGACAGGGGGAAGTCTTCAAGTATTCAAAATCATAGCCCTGTCCATTGCAGTTCCTGCAATCGTGTGCTCCATTATCATCACATTTTTCATTTGCATCTTTGGGGACAGACGAGCAACCAACAGCAGGCAGCAAAACTTGACTCTAGCCACAGTTACACCAGAGACCCCTACGGTGACAGTACTGGGTCTTGACGAGTCAACCATCGAGTCATATACAAAAGTTATTCTCGGTGAAAGCATGCGTGTTCCTGGGCGAAGCGATGCAACATGTCCTATATGCTTAGCAGACTACAGTGCTAAAGAGACGGTGAGGTGCATACCTGAGTGCAGACACTGCTTCCATGCCGAGTGTATTGATGAGTGGCTAAGGCTGAATGGCACATGTCCGGTTTGCAGAAATTCACCTTCTCCTGCCCATGCAAATACATAGCACATTGCATTCCACCACAATTGTTCTATTATATTACACTTTAATGTAAATGGGTTTTCTTTCTTTCTTTCTTTCACTTTTTTTCACCTTTGGAATGACTGTAATATACAGCAGTTGGGGTTCTCCAGATCACAGTAAGCGTTGGCTTATAATACAAGCAAACTCGAGGGCAGAAACTGCAAGTAGAGTCGTAATCGAGCTATGCTGAGATGACATTCATTCTTCATCAAGCTCGAGAATCGATGTAGGTGGATTTGTTAATGAACATATCTCAAATTTGTCACTAGTGTAGAATCATTACTTCCATTCCAAAATAAATGTTAATAGATCATAAACAAAAGAAGGCACCCATTTTAAAACAGAGTAGCAGGCTTCATAAGGCACTCATTTATAAACAGGATTAGCAATCTTCAGAATTAATGCTGTAACTAGCATTGAAAACAAACCGAGATTACTGGTTAAAGCGAGCAAAGCTTCGTTTGTTCGAGTTTGAGCTCTACTCTTATTAGTTTATCGTTCAGACTCGAAGCTGTTGGAGCTCAACTCATTAACCTGATTAAAATGAGGTTATACTCTTATTCAAGATTGACTCGAAGCTGTTGGAGCTCAACTCATTAACCTGATTAAAATGAGGTTATACTCTTATTCAAGATTTATGACCTTTCTTCCGAGAGGTCATGAACAAACTCAGCTCGTATGCAAGATGAGTCGAGCTCATCCAGAATCTTTTTCTCGTTAGAGTTGATTAGTCGGACCTACCCAATAATTCCGATAAATGACTCGCAATTCACTCGGTTTTTCTCGATATAGCTAAGTTTATTAAATGACCCTAATTGAAACCACGTACTCATCAACTGCATTGTTTTCAACCAACATACAACAACAACAAAGCCTTAATCTCAATCATAGGAATCAGCTACATAAATCATTTTCAACATCCATTACATAAAAAACATGATTTATATTATGCACAACAAAGTTTGTTCATTAATCCTAGAAGATATGTGGAAAACCTTGTCAGTATATGCTCACAAGTTCAGTATTAGTAGAAGGGCAATAACTACACAAAGGAGACAACAAAGATGAAAGGAAAAAGCTTTGATTTTAGAAAGGGGTGCATATTGATCAACAACAAAACCAAGTTGAGTTGAGCATCTGGATTTCTTCATTTCCTGGCAAGCAGTTTCTTTGGAAGCATCTCTAAAGGAGTAGTTTTCAGGAGAAAGAGCCTAGCTGCGCGTTCATGCAAAGTACCTCCACATTTTAACCCACGTGCTTGAAGCTCAGATTTCAACCTTTCAAGACCAAGAACCTATGATCAAAACAAAGTGTTGTGGTTAAGAATTCAAACTGGAGTGAGATATTTTCAACTACAAACAAAAAAAAAAAACAAAAAAAAAAGAACAAAAGACTTCCATGGACAAAATTTAATGACACCAGCATACCTCCATTTCTGCTGCCGAGCTGAAGTCATCAAAATTTAGAGGCCTATCCAAATCAGGTCCACCACTGCTAGCAGCCACTTCTTCTACATCAACTACTGGTAAGATACCATCTTCAACATTAGCCCCTGCTACAGTACTAATACTTGGGACCTGGCAGATTGTTTCTTCTACATTACCAACCTCAGCTTTATTGGTCTTCTCCAACTCAGCCAGAACTGCTTCATCTACAGACACAGTTGCCACATTGGAATCTTTGTTCTGAACTATGGTTCCTTCACTAATTTCTAAAACTTGTTTGCTTGGATTGTCACTTCCACCATTAAAAGAACCGCCATCAGAGTCCTGAACAGGTCTCACTCTTCCATCACCATCCTCAGAGCCGCTCTCTGATGAACATCCAACTGAAGATTCTCCATCAGTTTTTTCACCAGTAACAGAACCTGGAAGCTGATCTGCTCCTTTACTTGAGTCTAGATGATTCTCATAATTGATGACAACAGACTTCTCAATCTCCTCACCTGTCTCCTCATCATTGCCGTCATCCTCCGCATCGCTATCACTATCATCCAATTCATCACTGTCACTGTCATCTACTTTCCTCTTTCCCCTCCTGCAAAAGAGCTCAATAAGTTGCAACAAAAACAAGCAACGCAAGCTTCAAGTAGTCCATATTCAAAACTATCAAGTTTTTTTCTTTTCCCAAGCAAGAACCCAAGTTACATAAACCCAAGGCGTGGCAATTGGGCAGTAGGTGAGCTGAGCCAGCTCGTGAGCTCAACTCGACTCAACTGGGCTACACAAGCCGAGCTGAGCTAGCATTTAGGACTCATCAAACTTGCGAGCCACGCCTGAGCCAACTCGACTTGTGAGCTCGCGAGCCAACTCGGGGCTCGACTCATGTCGAGTTGACTCGATTCGACAAGTTAACTTTCCCCTTTCTAATTTTGGGAAATTTAAATATCCTTTCCCCCCTTCCTAATTTTTTTAATACAAACAATATAAATATGGGCTGCTTTTCTTTTTTTTACATCATAGCCCCTTTGTGGGCTTGGGCAGGCCCAGACTGCATAAGGAGGCCCAAACTGAATTATTCGAGTTTCTAGCCTGACTCGACTCGACTAGCCATAGTGGGCTCAAGCATACGAGGGCTTGCAAGTAGCTCGCAACTCGATAAGAGTAGAGTATTTTCATGCTTTCTCAAACTCGGCATGACTCGAGATTTTGCCACAATGGACTCGACTCGATTTACCTATAGGCCTAGGTGCCAATAAGTAAACCTCACCATGCTAGTAATCGTACCAGTGTCTTATTACTGAGATCGTCTCTTTTCTTTTATTTTTGCTTCTATTTCAGGTTGGTTTGTGTGTGAATACTTTTTTTCTTTCTATGGAGGGACCCAGAGGGAAGGAGGAATTATCCCAATATGGTAAGTAAAACAAATTGGATAATTGGGTTACTAAATGTGACGATCTTGCATGATTAATCAAACCATACCCAAAAAAAAAGTGAGAATGTGAGAAAAGATGGCATATAAGACACTTACACTTTATGCATTCTTTTCCTCCGAATTTAGAGTGTTTACACTAAGAGTTCACAAAAGTTGAGTACTCAAAATCTTATGATCACGATGAGCGAGAGCGCTCATCTAATCCTTATACACAGGACAATATTAAAGGGGGGTGGGGGAAGGGAAATAGTTGCAACGATTTACGTCCCAACTAGATACATGGCCTACACTGTGGTTTGTGATTTTCTTTTTGTGGTTTTCTGAGTGATTGTTTCAAGTAGTAAGAAAGAAATGGACAGAAGCATCAGGTTAAAGGAAGTGAAAGTAAAAACCTCAAAAAGTGTTACCGCTCAAGGCCTTATTTGATTTAGAGCAGATAACAGAATAATAAAGACTTCATGTATGTGTTTCAGTAATCTCAAATAAGTGCAGATAACCATGCCTCTAATAATATAATTCGAATCTAAACTGAAATATAAAAAAACTTGGCTAATTCAATATGATGCAGTTTAACTAAAACCTCATTCTTTCAATCAAAATCTGCAAAAGATAAAAAAGCTCCACCCAAATTCATTAGCATCCCAATCCAACCAAAACAATATAAAGAATTTTGAACACAGAACTCCTGAAGTAATAGTAGTCTCTCTAATAGGTCTACCTTCTAAAGAATACTCGCAAATCCTTGCCTTCAATATAGTAAACCCAAGCCAAATTAACACAAATTAGATGGAAGCTACGTGGTGCTGACTTACCTGACTTGAGTCGTATTCCTCACACGATTTAGGGGTTACTAAAGCCCATTAAATCAATTTTATTTTATTATGCATACCATGGATGCAGTTTGATTAGAATTGCATGCGGTCCAACTAATTCCAGATGGTGACATATTCCACTCAAATCTCTCGGAACATATTCCACTATAGTCTCTGGGCATCCAATGCGCAACCAAAACAAAACGAAATCTTTTAAACACGTTACCACAACGAAAACCAAAGTAATCAATCATGTCTTCAAATAAACCTAAAGTCAGTGCACCTAATAATATCTTACACACACAAGGCCAATTGACCACAATTGTTACCAAAATTCTTCAGTGTCTTCGATGCCATCCCACTCCCTTCCCTATACTAACCTCCCTCTTACCTTCAAAACCCACCCTAAACCACTATCTCACTCATCCCAAAGAAATTTTTCAATCAGTACTTTGTTGATCCAAAACATAATCCTACTCTAATAGAGGCTATAGATTTTTTGAGTAAATACAAAAGTAAACAGTTTGAAATGTCAAATGGGACTATAACTTTAGGGCATTTTTTGTGTAAATACAAAAGTAAACAGTTTGAAATGTCAAATGGGACTATTACTTTTGGGATGAGGGGAGAATTATAAATATTCTAACCGCACTTTCTTAGCAACCAAAACCAAATCAACCAAATAAACCCATTCAAAGGCATAAAAAACTAGCAATAGCATTGGAAAAACAGTAAGATCAGTCTATTTATAAGCTCAAATAAATATTATCATTAAACTCTAACTCAAACCACTAAGTTTGCACAAAAGCTTACCATATCTTCAATCTCTTCGCTCTTGAGCCATCCCCCTTCCCAACATTCACACCAACCTTCCTCTTCCCCTTCAACCTAACCCCTCCACCAAGTGATTCCCTAACACACTTATCCACCTCCTCCATACATTTTGCAGAATCCAACCGATACTTCTCCACGTACCTCTCCGCCCCTCCATCGCCACCTTTTCCGCTCTTTTTCGCCAGTTTCACTTGTTTCTTAATGTACTCCTCTGCAATCTTCTCCAACTCTCTCCCCTTTGCCTCGGCATTCCACTCCTCCACCTTCTTCTCCATATTAACATGCCTCAACCTCCTTCCACTCATGTCGCGACACGCATCAAAGTTATTCGTCTTCTTCTGACCGGCCTTCGTGGCGGCTCCCCTTAGGAGGGAGCCGAACCCACCCTTGCCGCCCCGGAGACGGAGCAGGAGGGTTATGGTTGTGGGAAAGACTGGGTTTTTGGTGGTGGGTTTGGTCAGGGTTTGGGTGTCGTCTAAGGTTTTGCCGTCGGATAGGAGGAGTTGGTGGTGGACAGGAATGGAGGTGAGTTCTTCGATTCGGGCTTTGAGGGATGAGATTGAGATTTCGGGGGTTTTAAAATTTAGAATCTTGTGTTTCCCGTCGAGAAATTTGGCGATTACTTGGTGGATTTCCTCCATGGTTGATCGGATTGAAGGAATTAGGGTTGTGAATACGTATCTGTGATAATGAGCGAGTAGAAAGTGGACGCTAATCTGTAATCAGATGATCGCAATTGGTATTTGACGGTGACCCAAAATATAAATTCGGGTACCGGATTGGTCAACTTTCCTCCTTTTTAGATAGTACAAAGAATCTAGCAGAAAGAACCATGTACGGCCTAATCCACCGTCAAAACAACCTATATGCATTGCGTACTTGTACCGTATAAGTCCACAATGCATATTAGTTGTTTTTGCTTAGGCGATATATTAAGGGTGGTATTATTTGCACACTTCATATTTGATAAGTTTACACTTTTAATCTATTTTTTAAAAATATCTAAAATACAAATACATAATACCCTTACTAGTAAAATCTCACACCCTTTTAACTTTTTTTAAAAAAAATATTAAATACACACTCCTATTTTAAGATTAACATTTTTTTCATTCTTCGGAAAGAAACAAGCAGCATTTTGCGAGCGGTGTAAATGGGTTGTACAATCAGCAATCTATCTCTGCTTCAGTCCGCTGAAGTCCCCAAGGAAGGTCAAACAAAAGAGTGTTAATATGTTGCGATGGAAATGAATTGTTCACTGATGCATTTAACAATATAGAAATGGTTAAGCAACAACTTTTAGGTGCTTTTATTTTTTCTTCAGTTACAATCAGTTCTAATTGTGTTCATTAAGAAAGTCATGAAATTTTCTAATAACATCTGTAGAGATTTTTTTTCTCTTACCCAGAGATTTTGCATGAGTAATAAAATAATCAATTGTACATCAAATTGTTTTCCATATTTTTGAGGTACGTAATCTGACGAGTTTTAAAATTGAACCATCAGGAAGCATCTATAGTATATGGACAAGTTGTTCATCTTGGCATGGATGAATAGTGTGCACAAACTTCAAAAAAAAAAGTAAAATCAACACAAAATTATTGTCTTTTTAATATTCATTGCCCTTTTAACATTCATTACATCACCTTATTGTCCTTGGCTAAAATTATGACCCAAATTAATTTTCAGATATATTTTTTGTACTAATTATATTATATATATTTTTTCTTTATTTATTAACATTTAAAATTTATAATTAGATACGAAATTAAAATAATATATAAAAATAAAAATAATATATACCGTGTCCACAGACACGGATATTTTCTAGTACAATAACAAAGTGAGGAGCTTGGGGGTGGGGGAGGGGTTCTGATCCTTTGGGTTACTGTAGTAATGGGAGGACTAATTACTATGAAAGGAAAACCCCTCATTGCCACCGGGCCGGAAAAACCAGACCCATTGGACATGAGCTTGATTTCCAGCTTCATACCAGTGATCTGTCTGCCTTCTCTCGTGGAACTTGAAAGTGGGCCTCTAACGAGGATTCATATCGGAGGAACTAAGAGGCTTGCGGTTTTGATCAAGAGGGGTCGGGTTGCCAGCGGTGAGACGTTGGACGACGGAGCGAAAAATTGAAGGATCGACATGGACAAATGTGGCGATGGGGTCGAATGTCCCCATTGTTGACGATGAAACGTGGTTGTTTTATTTGGGAGAAGAAGCCATGAAGTACACGGAGATAAAAATTAGAGGTCAGGTTAGGCCAGATCTGGTCTGAATTAGAAGCAGCTCACAAAATGCTGGTTGTTTCTTTCGAAAGAATGAAAAAAAATGTTAATCTTAAAATAGGAGCGTGTATTTACTTTTTTTTAAAAAAAATTTAAAAGGGTGTGAGATTTTACTAGTAAGGGTATTATAGTATTTGTATTTTAAATATTTTTAAAAAATTGATTAAAAGTGTAAACTTATCAAATATGGAGTGTGCAAATAACACCACCCTATATTAATCATTATCGTAGCAGAAATTATAATTAAACCGCCACATACTCTCTCAAGCCACGTTTCAGAGACGGATTCAAATGATGTGGTGGATTGTTCGAACATTAATTCTTAAGTTTAAGGTTTTGGTGAAAAGTCAAGGTACTAATCTTGATTAAATCCCTAATCTACATAGATTAATCTGATGATTAATTTTGACAGTCCACTGGATCAACACTTTTTCAAGAGTTAGCTATTGGTAATTCTTGATCTACAATTAATCATAAAAATGGATCTTTCAAATGCGCCATTCACAAGCTTATCAAGAAGACTTAATTGCAGCCAATGCAATTGAGAAAAAGAAAATGAGTGCATTCATCAAGGTCCCCGTTGAAGACTTGTAGTTGAGTTAGTTCTTGGAGATGATCAACTGCTAACCCACTGTAGTATAAGAGCTACAATGAAGAAGAAATTTGTCTCGTACAAAGCAGATCTACAAGGAGGACCTAAGGAACAAGGAATGTACAACAGCAAGGATCTCTAGGAAGGACCGCAGTTGGTTGAACAACTGGGAACAAACAGACAACCCACTGCAGTTTGTAAGCCTCAAGAAGATAGCATATGTCCTCTAACAAGCAGATCACATAGGAGGTCCAAGAAACATTCTAGAAGAAAAAATGCTTATATTTGGAAATCAAATCATTTGGTATTTGAGTTGATTCACCATAGAGATCATAATTCTTGTGCATAAAGAATTAAGAAGGCCACAAATGTCTCAACAGTTGATTTATCCAAATCATTGAGCACAGCTTCTGCAGAGCAAACTCAATGACTAAAGCCTTAAAATATCAAGTTCTACGATCAGAAGATAGAGGACTATCTCCGTGCTAAATCAAGAAGACATGACCTGAACGAAGAAGACTTCCCTAATGAAGAAGAATTAGTTCATTCATCAAGATCAAATCCCTTAAATGATTCAAGCCAGAAGACAGTTCCCAAATGGCAGAAGTTGTACCTGCCAACTTATCTCAAAATTGTCTATCGAGTCATGAAGGCAACGAGGATACGTACACTTTCACTCTATCCAACAATATCTGAATAGCTAACCAGTAGAGGACAGTGGGAAAGAATCTGTTGGTTAAACATTAGCTGACAGTGGCAAAGATTTTATGTCTAAGGTATTATATATGTGTTTCAAGATGATCCAACCGCCAACCTATGAACAACCAACCAGTAGAGGAAAGTGGGAAATAATCTATTTGTTAGTCGTTAGATGATGGTGGAAAGGATTCTATTACTAAGGTGTTACATATGGTTAATGATCATCAAGCAAGTATTCTCTTACCAAATCTGTAGATCTTGCAAGTCGAAGATTCTCGGAGCCAACCGCCAACCAAGGACAAAGAAGATGAACAGTGCTCCAAGAAGATGTTGCAGGAAGATTCAAATGAATGCCACATAGGTCCAGTCAACAATCCAATGGTAACTTCTCAGCGGTCAAGATGATATGAAGCGAGTCAAACTACAAACAATATTATTCCATTGGTCGTAGTCAAGGAGACCTGTCACATGGACCAGTCAAGGAGACATGACGGGACAAGCATTCAATAAAGGGACAAAAGCGGTCAACAGCAGCAAAAAAGGATTCTTGATTCTTTGACTCCCAAAGGCTAGTGATCTTCATTTGCCTATAAATAGAAGCAATTGTGGAGATCAAGCCTCTAGATTCGGAAGCGGAATCTTCTACCTGCACATAGACGACGACGATCAACAGGATGGCTTCATGGGAGGAATTCTCAAATCTTCATAACTTCAGTCAAAGTCGAGGACTTGTATCATCAAGCATTCCCACAAGTAATAGAATAGAGCTTCTATCTGCTTATACAATAAGCACTTATAAAGAAGTAAAAATTCTTTTACTCTCTAGTGAATTTTTCTTTTTCTTTTTGGTTTCTTCCACGGGTGACTGGCCACTGCATGAAAGGTGTGGTATCCTAAGTACACAGTCGAGCAAGGTGTGCTCTGTGAATTGGTAGGGCCATGCTACAGTAGATGGGTGATTCCTATACGTGAGTGTTGTGTCGCTAGAATTTCCCTTTGTGTAAATTGAGCAGGTGTGCTCGACGAAATTGCTTGTGTCAGGCTACACAGGAGTTCTCTATGTGAAACTCTGTTTAGTGTTGAGCTGGAAGAATTCCCACAAGTTTGATTGATTAATAAAGGCTCTGTGTGTTCAGGTGAAGAACAACAGGGGGTGGATGTACTGGTGTTTACTTGGAACCACTTGAAAATCGTGTGTTCAAATATATCTCTCCCTTACTCTCTTTTCTTAGTTATCTGTTCGTGTGCATTTTACTTAGCGGTTTAATCTGCACTTACATATAACTATTAGTTGTTGTTGTGTTATTTACTTCATTGTAATTCTTCCACATTCAACTGCTAGTTTGTTTATTCTTGGTGCTTCTCCAAATCAAGCGAGGCATTCCTCAGTTAAGCTATACAAAAGACTTCTGATGCAACAACTCGTTTTACATAACTTAAGAGTGATATTGATCTTGGTGTGTTATAATACCCTCAGTCAGTGCACCAATCTCGTATCTAGGTATACGTAGAGGCTGATAGAGAGAAAGAGGTATCTCACAAGTGGTTTCAGAGCAGGATTCTAAGAAACTTATAAGTGTTTTTAGGCCTAACATCTTGAGAAAAGATCCTCATTTAAGCACTTGCAAAAATGCCTCTTGCTAGGATAAACAATGAAAAGGATATACCACATGTTGATGATTGTGGTTCCTTTAAGATATATGCATCCAAGATTAAAACTTATCTAGACGCTAACAATGTTTGGAACTGGTTTGTGTTAGAAGAAGAAATCATTTTCTCTATGCAGGAATTAGGAAAGCACAGATGGAGCTCCAGAGCCCAAGATAAAGAGACCAGACTAATGGTCTAAATCAGAAAGGCAGCTAATTTGGGCAAAGAGTCAAGAACATTCTTCAAAAGAGTGTGAATGACTCATTAGCCCATGATATTGGAAAGCTTGTTCAAGCTAAGCATGCATGGGAGCTGATCAAACCAAGTTCATCAAACACAACAGTGTAAGAGCGCAGAACTACTATAACCTATTAAGGTAACTTGACAACTTCAAGTTCAAACCAGGAGAAAAAGTCAGTAAAGCCAGACCCATATTTGAGAAGCTCATCAAATATCCGGGGGATCATGTAAGTTTATACTCATCCTGACTTATGCTTGAAGATCTATGTAAGCTTACCTCCCGAGTACATGCGAAATGCATTGCCTATAAGAGAAGGTGCAGAATGGCCAACTATGACTACTGTAGAAGAATACTTTCACAAGCTAGAAGCATCTGAGTTGGAAGGAACTATCGAACCATCAACCTTAGTGCCTAAGAAAAACCAATCTATTTCTCTACATGCATATGAGCAATCCGAGCCTACTCAACCAAGACTATATACTCAACAAGAAGTAGATCAATTGAAAAACCTATCATTGAAGTCTACAGAAGCACTCAAGATGTATCCACAACGGGAAGTGGATGCTATTAGAGCCAATACATCTGTTCAGCTAACCACGTCTACCTCCCAAGAACCAAATCCCATAAGCTTTGAGTATAGTCTAATTTCAAAAGCTGTTAGGGATGCCATCAGGGCAAGAAATAAAACAATCTCTACCTCAAGATATAGGGTGATCACAACAGGACAAAGTCAACATGATCCGCAACAAAAAGAATGTTATATCTGTCAGACCACTTTATGGTAGAATGCCTTGAGCCTTGACAAGAGAAGAAGAAGAAGACTTACTACTACAATCCCATCGTTCATGCCAAAAGATGCCAATGCTATAGCTGCGAGAAGAAGAAGGATGAATCTCGAGATAAATCAATGGTGGTAGAATACTCACAATTCAGCAAAGGAGAAGAAGATAGCAGCATCGACGAATACGAAGCATTTGTTTGCGTGATTACTCTGGATGGTGAAGTAGAGGAGCTAGAAAGAGACAAAGTAGAAGGCACAAGGGATTTCTCCCAAAGAATCATGAACCTGGACCTATTTGAACTAAGAAATCTTTCTAGCATCATGCATAAACAACTAAGAAGGGCTTCGTTTAAGTGTGACATTCTCACGTTTGTCAGTGATGAAGCAATGCAAGAATTATGCTATCTCAAAAATGAAAAATTAGAAGCAGAAAGAAGTTTATGAAATATATGCTCTGCTAGAAGAAGAAGTAGCAAGCCTCAAAGCAATTCAAGCTAAACCTTGAGATTGAATGTGCAAAGCTTGCTAAAGAAAGCTCCAATAGTCAACAGAGAATTGAAGACCTATCAGCTCAACTTGAGGAAGTATCTCAAGTAGTCAACATATTAAAAGGTGGGAATGATCTATTAAAAGAAGAAAGTAAGTCCCAAAAAAAGTCCAGACATCCTATGACTACTGTTGAGCATGATAAAAGGTATACGGTCTACGGGCAAGCATTGAAGAATCCTTCCATCTACATATCCCCTACCGAAGAGAATCTCTTCTAAAAAGGCTACAAGATTTCTCCCCTGGCAAGAAGATCAACAGGGGAGAAATCATCTCCAAAAAGGGAATTTTGGGCCCTTGTCCATTTGAGTCCTCCGTCCAATTCAAATCAAGGGACCTCGGGAGACCAAAACCCTTCTATTATCACAAAAATCCATTAGGATCATCTGGATACATCAGGAGAAATACATACAACAATTCCTATTATCATGAACCACCTGCAGATAAGGAAAGTGCTCTACAAGCACAATCGTAGTTATGCATACCTAACCTAGGGATACTCTGTTCCAAGAGCCAACTCAATCACGAGATTCCCTCCTTCTTCATCGAGGAATCACAGCAATCAGGTTGTTTATCCATCAAGACAGAAGCAAATTAACATGAACTTAGGTGGAAGCAGAAGAGGAGGAACGATCCTTGGAAATCAGACAGGGGTCAACAACAGAAGATTCAAATCACCTCCTTGAAGATCACTCAACCAAGGTTAGCGAAGGATCTACATGAATGCACTCTTTTAACGACACCCTATCTATCAATAGAACAAATGATCCTTAGCGCCATGGAATCAAAGAAATCACCATCATCGTATATTCTTATCATTCCACAGTTTCTCCAAACGTATGTCGAATACAAGGTACAAATCATGAATAAGAAGAGAAGCTCCAACCCCAAGAAGTCAATAAGCTGAAGGCAATCAAAAGAATCAGACAAGATTAACAATTCCTCGAAGTATCCAATCAAGATGGACTAGTGACTCTTGGAATCTCAACGGAGTTCTCATAGTCAAACCCAAGGCAAATGGATTTGAATAACTTCATACTTGATCCATAGTATTACAAATGCTCATAGTATCTTACCTGAAGACTACTTCAAGAGAATTGATGGTGAATATAGCAAGAGTTAAAAAAAATCTTCTCCCATCTGAATATTCATCAAATCAACTAATTATCTTCTTCTCAAATCAGTTTGAATATTTAGACTCTCTTAAAACTCACTAAGATCATCTAACTTAGCAAAATGAGTCATCCATCCTCTTCCTCAGTTAGATGTTCTTCTATATTTTAACAACTAAATTATCTGGATTATTTTCTCTTCTATGATAATCCCCATTTTACGGCTTTAGAATGAACTACAGAGAAAGATAAATAAAAGCATAAGCAAGCCATCAACTATCCAAACAGATAACTTCTCTTCAAACAGACCTTTTTCAAAATCCCTTATCAGTAGTTGGGTTAGTAGGGACTTTCAAATGAGCAGACCCTCAAAAAATGTGTATAGCATGAGCCTCATCATTATAAGCAAGAAAAGGAGAAAATTCTAAAAAACACATGTCAAATACAAGGCACATTCTCATTAATATTTGGTTAATTACATCAAATTAGCCAATACAAAATCCTGTAGCTCATAGGAATCACATCATCTATTCGTGATTCCTCTCCCTCACCTAGCTCCTTCACTCTACTGATATTATCCTATCATTTCCCTACCCTTGTCTGTGTCATCTACACTCATCAGACATATCTATACCTCAATAAAGTCTCTTCCAAACACTTCATCGTATAAATCTCATATGCAAATAATGTTAAAATGCCTCTCCTATGTGAGATGGGAAGGTAGGTTACCACAGCCAGGCAAGGAGTTCCTATCAAAGGGAAGCAAGAGAAGCAATCAAACACTACTAGAAAACATCAAAATAGCTACTAACAAAATAGCGACTGACAAGTCAGTCGCTATTTAGCCACTAACTTCTAGTATAGCGACTGACAGTCAGTCGCTATATGAAGTTAGTCGCTAAAAAAGTAGGTGAGAGATAGCGACTGACTCAGTCGCTATATAGCGACTAACACAGCGACTGAGTCAGTCGCTATACTTCCCTATA
>JAOWAN010000051.1:12105470-12128093 GCA_028566635.1 Lobelia cardinalis | reverse complement strand
CTCTCTCTCTCTCTCTCTCTCTCTCTCTCTCTCTCTCTCTCTCTCTCTCTCTCTCTCTCTCTCTCTCTCACATCCCCTCTGCTTTTCTATAATTCAATGAACTAACACATTGTCGTCTCATGCAGGATCAAATTCGAGTATGAAGTTTACTAGCCACATATGCTGCCAAACTAGAGGCTCACAAGTCATTGTAGTGTGGATGCTCTTATATGATTGTATGAAGTATGTTTTTATGTAGAGTTTGTGCAACTTTTCTCAGCTGATAATTGAAGTGCACAAGATAGATGTACAAGTTTCCATATTTTTATCCCAACATAGATACTTTCTCGCACAAATAGTGAACATGTTGTCTCTTGCCCATCGAGTGCTGCTACTAGCCTTGTATATAATTAGGCACAGATTTATTATTTCTGTACCAGTTCAAATATCAGGACGGACTTCTACACTAACAAACAATAGAATCAAAAGAAGTTAAGCCAGTTGGTATGCCTACAACACAGTATACATTCCTTCTTCCTCATGGAGAAACATCACAATATGAGAAACAAAAATATGGATAGCAGACTATTGCCAGTGGCAGTTTTGTTTAAAGTACAAATTGAAGGATAGGTGTGGCGCGGCTGTACCATGTCCGAGTTTTCTAAAAGGTGCAGACACATCACGAGAGCTTCTTCCGTTTTGCGCTTATATTTCTCATTGCTTCCTGGCCTTGCCATAATGCCACAGGGTTATATATGGTTTGCAATGAGAGACATGTTGTTATAATAACCCAATATGCATCCTTCAGCACGGAATACAGGTTCTTCAGATCTTCAGGATATACTCGAAAGTCTACACCACCAAGGAATTTTTTCAAAAATTATGTCATGCAAATCAAACTTATCACACTCCTTGTAAAGTAGCCTTACTGTGAGTACAGCTTGATTCGAAGCCTACTGCAGCACTATTGCAGATCTGCTGAAGACTAAAGGCAACTCAAGGCTGTCAATGGAAACAACAAACTTCATCACAATCTAAGGCTGTCGCTGTCAACAAAGACCAGCGCGGCAAAGAAAATGAATTTCTCAAACGATCTCTTTGTTCACACGGGTCTCTGCATTGGAAAGACAAGACTTTAGGTTCTGAATTTCTCAAAGTAGCATGCATCTGAATAAAGCCTGCCGACATACAGTCTTTGCCGAAAACCTGGAACTAACTACTCGAATAAGCAAAGGTTGACCGCAGACAAATGCAGCTACCGAAACTTATCAAAGGAACAAGCAGCACGTAGCTGTCAACTCGAGTTATCTACATCAACTGAACTAACGGCTCTTTGCATCAATTGCAAAGAGACCAGCTATTCTCCAACGGACATAATTCATACATCCAGTCTTCGTATAAATACTCGATCATCAGCTTTGGAGAAGAAATTAAATTGTAGGACGAAAAGAGTCTTGAGGTCTTGACGGGGTCTGGACGTAAGAGTCTTGGACGTCGTTAAGGTGATGGTTGATATGTCATAGTGGTTAAGAGCTGTTGGTCAGAGCTGTGAACTGAAGTGCTGCCGAAGTGGTACCAATCTCAAGAATTCTGCGAGTGCCTTCAAGAATAACCGAGCTGCAGATATCAATTACTATACTCATTCTTGAACACCAATTAAGGTTTTCAGTCAGTTTTTTAATTTTTTTTTTTTTTAAATTTTAATGTTCAGTCAGTTTTTCCATTAAACGATTGATGGAACATAGACGGAAGGAAAATGTGGCATATACCCCCTTTCATAATACAGTGGCATAGTAAAAGGGCATTCACAAACAGACACTTTACTGGAAACATATATTTAAAAGCTATGTTGGTTTCAACAATGCCGTTTCCTTGGCATGTTTTTGACACATTGTTTCAAAAACCACAAAAAACAATGTTCATTTTCGTGTTCACAGCTTCAGTACTCTAGACATCGATCCCATTCGAATATAAACATTTATGCAGTTCCACCAAGAGAAGGGGGAATGCCTCCGTCATGACATGCTCAACATATTGCAAGTCTTCGTACTCGCCTTCAGTGCCACAATCGATGTATTTCTTTGCGCCTCCACCTTTCACCTCATTCACATGTTCGATCACGTTTCTAAGAAACCGTATCAATTCTTTTATATCATTACCATACTTTCTTTGGCTCCCATCGTTCAGTAACTTACGGAATGGACCTGCTGGAATCTTTGAGTGCCAGCTTTCTTCGCCACAACTCATCATTTTAGCTTTTCCTTTTCTACGAGATCGACTTCCTGCAGGAGCCTTTACATGGGATTTGGCTTCACTGATATTCACTTTCCTGAGTGCAGTTTCTATTTTGCGTTTCGTTTCTTTGTCACTCCCTTGCTTAGTAGCTGCCCGAATTCTGCTCAAGTAGCCTAACCTGTCTTTCCAATGTGACAGAGATTTATGCTCTGCAATGAGATGCAGGTTTCGTGCACTCCAACTTCCACTTTGAAGCATCTCGTAAAGGTCCTGCAGATCCTTGGGGTATTCTGTGATGTCTTTACCACCGAGGATTTTGCCAAATATTATACCCGACAAATCAGATATATCATTCTCCAGGCCTTGTATAAAATTCACTGGTTCGCTTGTCTCCTTCTTGCCAGAACTCAAAGTTACTTCCACAGCCCGGATCTCTTCATTATTTGTTTCTTTATATTTTCTAACAACTCCAATATTCCTAAGGAGCTTCAATCCACCATGGATGTGTCCTTTCCTGTGTAGTTCAGCAACCGCACGGATTATTTCTCTTATGAGCAATTTAGCTTCTTCAGATGGCCTCCAAACACCCCATTCCATGTATTTTCGAGAAAACCGTCTCTCCGAAAATACTTTCTCTGTTATCTTTCCCTTTCCACGTTTTTTCCGTTTCTCTGCCAGATTCATTGTTTTCTCCTCTTCCTCTATCTCAAGCACCCAGGTATGTAATGTGTAACCAGAATTCTCACTTTTTCTTCCAGCTGAACTGTTGTTCAGAGCTTTCAACTGTAAGCATCCTGTTCTCACCTTATTATGAGCTTCAGCAACACCTCGAATTACGGCTCTTATTGAAGTACCTATTCTGTACAGAACATTTTTTTGTATCTCTTGTCCACCAAGAACTTCAATATAACCTTCCTTTAGCTTTACCCTATTTTTCTGGTGTGGAATAGGGCAAGTGCGACCGTACTGTAAGTTCTGCCAATGGCTAAGGAAGTCACTGTCAAGAATATCAAACTCTTCATTAGGCAGATCATGACCGGCTGGAGCATGTTTCAGGGAGGTATGCCATGTATGAATGAAAAACTTATCAACTTCAGCCACCAAATGTTCCTTGGGGCAGTTCAGTAATCTTGACAGGCTTCTGGTTCCAGTAGTAAATGCATCACATATCTTGATAAAACTATCTGGAAAAAAGAAATTTAATGCAAATATTAAGATTAAAAATAGAAAGTATTTGAAATAGCCACCAAGTAGCTACTTACACAAACCATCAAACAATAAGCAAAACTGCAAGAAAGTTACCATATGTATTAGCATAGCAACTAAACTCTAAACATGAACACGACTATTTCAGTCAATAAGAAGCAAGAACAGTTCTGGAAGCACATGATTTTGCACATTAAAGCTCAGAGTATATCTACATGCTTGATCATAAATAGTAGGTTCCCTGACTTGCTGGTGGGAATGCAACCAGTTACAAGTTTTTTGACGATCTTAAAGTGTACAATGATTTTACATAACTAGGAAGTAGTAATTACTTTTAATGTAACAAAATTTGAAGTCTACTTCATATATAATGCTACCATTGCACTCCACAATCGACTGCTGTGTATCATACCTTAATGTTTGAAGTATGAGAGAGCAAAGCATGAGAAGCCATCTTCTCTACTTGGTTTCTATCACCCATTATGACAATAAATTCTCAATTCATATGCATTTCAAGATCTTATGTAAACAAATCAAAGACATATTAGACTCCTTTGAGCATTTGCAGCTACTATGCTTTTCAGCAGTTCTTACTTGTTGCTGCTGTTCTTGAACATGTTGAGTGAAGACAACAAGAGAAATATTGTGTCCCCTTGTGCTGCAGTTACTTTTCAGCCATTTTAGTGGTTGTCAGTAGAGATACAGCCGTAATATTATGTATTCAATTGTTTGTAATAGCCGTAACCAATAATTGATTGCTCAGATGTTAGAAAGAAATCACAGTGATAAGTAGAAAGTTAACAGTTCTTGTAACATAGTGATTAAGAATAAAATCATGTAGAAGCCATACCAGTGATGCAAACACGTTCAATAGGTCATGATAAATCAGCCAGGAGACAAATATAGGATCATTAAACTATGAGAAATTATAAATCAATGAACATGCACATTTAGATAGCTTTTCCCAGTTATAAGGAAGATGTAAGCACTTGAATACCTTCAGAGATGTTACTCCCCAGGTTACTTTTAAAGCATAGAGGATCAATCACATTAAAGAAATTGGTACGGAAAATTTGTTGTTGATTCTTCTGGCCACTAGGATAAACAGCATATCTGGCGTAACAAGCATCAAGGCTCAGCCGCAGCTCTCCAGTGTTGCTCTGAGGAGCTTCCACTGTAGTTTCAGTTATAATATTAGCACAAACAGGTCCAATATTGACAACATGACTGGGTCAATATCAAATGGAAAAGCTTTAAGAACTGTTACCATATACACGTGGAAGAGAGCTTATGGGTACCCGACCCCATATGCTAAGGCAGAAACTGTTCCAGTCAAATTTGCTATAAAACTCGAGGAAAATATACAGCAACTGCAGGCCAAAAAAGGAATTCCCTTCAAACGGTAAGGGCAATGAAAGTTGGCAGAAAAATAAACAAACCAAAAGGAATGTTAAATGAGAAGTTAATGACTGCATCAACCTTGAGTGGTCCAAAACAAGAAATGTTGTAAACATGAAATAAGTGGAGAACCAAGATCTCCAGGGCATAAGCTGACATAAGTCCACTGTGAGCACCCAGTATACAGCTCTCATAATGACACCATGCTTTAATCAACAAAATGCTACGCTTGAACAGATGATTCTGATTTATTAAGTAGTCCACCTACAAAGGTGAAATTGTTCTCACCATCTTGAAGAAAACAGAATGGGATTATCAGATGATGTAGCACTCATACTAACCTCATGAAGAAAGCAAACCTTGCATAATTCGCCAAGTTGGTTAAAATATATGTTTACAGTGATGTTTCCCAACAGACATTTTATCTTCTTAACCTGCAATTATGAGGTGAGGAGAAATAGTGGAGTGACGACGAAGAATCCCTACATCAGAACTTACTCATAGATACTGGGAGGCTTGACGGCACATTGAAAATATAAGTGAAACATAAAGTTGCTACACTTTTGTCATAATATAACCGTTGCCACAAAGAGACATCTCAACGAGTACTTAATAATACGGAGGAATCGGCTTACTTCTGCTTGGAGGAACCGAACCTCCTTCACACGAAATTCAGCATTCTCACTCTTTTCCTCATCCTTAAGCATATCATGGACCTCGTTAGGCCATGTTTCTTTGAAATTCTTCTTATTGCCAAAGACTGTTATGTCAATATCTTCATCAGGTAAATATGTCTTCAGGGGATCAGAACCACAACTGAAAACCTTCAAAGCATAGGAAAGATATCAGATAGTTAGAATAAAAAGTATGAATGCAAGGAATATAATGAGCATTCATACATTTGCTTACTAATAATAAAGTAATATGATCTCATCATTAAGGCAAAAAAAGTAAATTAAATCAATCATAAGTCATAACCCTAACTAAATATAATCAGCTTATAAACACCCAGCATCTCAGTAGGCAAATGCCATATTCAGAAGGGGAAAAGACCATAAAAATGCATAGACATTCTCTGCGGTGAAAAGTTTCTCCTACAGTGCAACAGCCTGTTAAGAAAGCATACACCACTTATCATTATACCGACTTTCTTAGCCTACACAAATCCAACACTTCACCTTGGCACTTTCAGCTACTCGGCCTCTGCTGACTCACCTGGCCAAGCAAGCATCGAGGAAATTGTTATGGAAGGACCTTAAAGTGGATACACAGAGGAAACCTAGCTAACCATAGAAGATTTAACCTAACTACCAATCAAAAGGGGCTACATCCATCATCAGATCAATGTCTCATTTCATTATATGAGGTTACAAGTACATGAATTTTGATCAAGATATTTACAGACATATCCACTCACCACATGAGATGCATAATAATGTATAATATTCACCTAGTAACAAAAGCAATTCAAGGATATGACCCAATCCCCTATAATAATATATAGTCTTGCAATTCAGCTCATAGAAAAGGCATCCTTCGACGCAATCAACCCTTATCAGGGTAATGGATACAACTCAATTACTAACACCCTTGAACAGTCTTAGTACTAAGGTCCAATAAACCACCCCCTTGAACAGTCTTAGTACTAAGGTCCAATAAACTACTAGTGAATACAAACATGCCCAGAGGAAGACGAGGCACCACAAGACACATAGTGTAGGTATTGAGATTCTCTGAATTGTTACGTAAGACATTCTGGTTATCGCTTTCATCACTTTCCTGCCTACTCTAAATGAAAATATGCAAGTAAGTCTGTTATTCCTTAATAAACTAACTCAATATTCACCATTCTGCTCTGCTTATTTATAGCTTGAATTTCAACTCCATTCTCCTATTATGCTGAAGTTCTCAGTTTTACCCAAAAGTGAAGACCATTCTACTTACTTTTTTGATTTCTTCATTAGGTTAATTAAGCTCCAATTAAACTCTCATATTACTTTAACCCTAAGTTAAATCCTTCTTATCATTCATTACCACATTTCACATTTCACAAATCATAACTGTTATCTCCTCCTCCCTCTAAGTTAAATTAGTCTTACCATTCATTACCACATTTCACGAATCATAACAGTTATCTTTTCCTCCCTTTACTTCTAATTTCTTCGTCAGAAGATACCTTATTTTAGTTTCAGAACTGAAATATACCTGATGAAAGGAGATGCATGCTGGGGGCGGGGAAGAGGAAACGGAACTTTGATCATTTTTACTACTCAATAACCTTCATTTCATTCTAATTTCAATTCTAAAGTGATTTCATCATAACTATATACATAAGATCCATGTTAAATATGACCAGAAAATGTTCAATATCTCTTCAATATTACATTCCAATACAATTTAATGAGCAAGGAGGACCAACCTACTATCTTTTGGAAGAAAGTTTTCTATATCATGATGGATGGTAAGATACAAAATTATTTGGGACAACTTCATAAATGGTCCTCGAACTTTGGCTGAATCTATGGGTAGTCCCTGAGCTTCAAAAAGCAATATAGATGGTCCAAGTTCGTGAAATCGGCCCATAAATGGTCCCTCCGTTAGTTGACCGTTAATTTTGACCGTTAACTCACTAATTTCAAGGGCAAAAATGAGAATTCCAATTCTCCTTCTTCCTCCTTCCAGCCGTGCCCCTTCCTCCTCCTCCCAGAATCCGGCAGCACCAGTTTACCGACCAAAATTGCAGCACCACCACCGCCGACTTTCCTTTCTCCTTACTCGAGTCCATCATTGTCGGCTCCTCTAAAACCCCCATAATCACCAACCGAAACCCACTTCATCGCTCCCAGATCTGGAACGGGCGGCTTGAAGATGGAGGAAGAGATTGGAGAAGGTGGCAGAATCGAAGCTTCTTGCACCAATCAGATCTGTCATACGGATTTTTGGGATTTCTGTTCGACCCAGCGCGCCGCTTCCAACTCCACCGCCGGCAATCGTACATGGCGGCGACCGGCCCGGGCCAATTAATTAGAACCCAAACCTTGGTTTTGATTCCAACTGCTATACCTCGACTCCGGCGATCATGGTTCGACGGATTCCAAAGGTGAGATCAGTAGAGATTAAGGGGAAGTCGCATTTCACATCTCAATTTTTGGGGGGTTTTTTTTTTGAATGCTAGTGTTGGCTTTGGTGGATCCTGCTTCTCAACTTTGGTGGACGCCCATGGTATTTGCATTCTCACCGAGTGGGTTTGATCTTTGGTGGATCTTTCAAAAGGAAAGAAAATTGGATTATGTCAAATGAGTTTGATCTGTTTACTTGATTATTTGCAAGGAAAATGCGGCAGCAAGAAGAAACGAAGGAGGAGGAGGAGGAGATACTTTTGGTAATGGTTTGCAGGGCGGAGGTGGTGGTAGTGTCGTAATGGTGGTGGTAAGTGACAGATGAGTTTGAGAAGATGAAAGAATGAGAGATGGAAATAGAAAGTGATAATTTTTAGATTAGATGGATAATGGTGGTTTATTTGATTTTGATTTTTGACTTTTTGGTGGTGATAGTGGTGGATGGTGGTGGAGGATAGTGGCTCCCTCTAAGGAAGAAGAAGAGTTTAAAATTACTATTTTACCCTTAGTTTGAGAAGTCCATTTTCAAAATTATCATTCGGTTAACTGCAATTTAACACCAAGTTGACGGCAGGGACCAATTATGGCCCGATTTCACGAACTTGGGACCATTTATATTGTTTTTTGAAGCTCAGGGACTACCCATAAATTCGACCAAAGTTTGAGAACCATTTATGAAGTTGTCCCTTTTAAAAATCAAATCATGTTCTAAAATAATTTGATCAAACAATTACAACTCTTCTTTTGAGGACGGGACGGGAGGGCAAGCGCTTGCTGCGGGGCCTTTCAGCCCAGCACATTCTGAACCTTCCGGATCTTCTCGGTGGGGTGGGGTGGGGGGGGGGGTCCCAACTCAGTTGGAGCTGGAGGCGGAAGTAACAGTAGGCTGGTTGGACGTCCTTTGATCTAGGAGTCTTAGAAGAGCGCTTTCCCGATGCTAATGCAGAAGGGTATGAAAGCAACACTCCCGAGCAAAAATTAGCTCAAAAGGAGTTGCACACCTTGGTGCAAAGCCAATTGCGGCATCATTATGAAAGAGGTCTTCCCAAATGGCAGATTTCTATCCGCCGAAATGACAGAAATCTACTCTGATTCCGCAAAAAATATAATTCAAGAGCAGTTAGAAATCTCCACTAATGCAGATTGGATTAGTCGGGTCAAAGAAGATCCTAGTCTCTTAAGAGATCTCTACAAGGGAAAAGCGAAACAATGCCTATGGGGCCCTTCTCCGATAAAACGAAAGAATCTCAATTTGATGACTAATTTGGTCCGATATAGGGATTCTATATGTCATCTTTGGTGCCATTGCTGGAGTGATGGGCGCATGCTTCTCGGTATTGATTCGTATGGAATTAGCACGATTCGACGATCAAATTCTCTGCTGGAATCATTAACTTTATAATATTTTAATAACGACTCACACTTTTTTAATGATCTTTTTTATGGTTATGCCGGAAAGAATATTACAATTTTTATGTGGTAATTTTTAAAATTACGGTTAAATCCTAATCAAATATTCATCCGACACTTAATCAAGTTAAATCAAAATTGACAATTAAGACACGGGGAGTACTAAATTTGAATTTGATTTCAGAAGTTTAGATGCGACAGCAATTTCTCCAAAACTAGAGCAGCTCTTTTAAATAGTGCTATATTAAATTAGCTCAATTAAAACCAAAAACAGTTATTTCTCCCGATAAATATATATATATATGTATAGATATTCAGGAGAGTGCTCAAATGAAAACCTAATTAATATGAGAACCGTGAGAACCAATCTTATTTCTTGATTTTAAACATATTATACGGTAGAGATTTTAATAAGGGAGCGTATTTTTATTTTTCCTAGCTGATGTATATGGAAGCTACATTTTATCTTTAAATCTACTAAATTAAGTGTGAACATAATTATTATTTTTCCTTCCCGAACTTTAAATGTACATAACTCCAAATGAAGATCCGTTTGCATATTCTTGCTCGTGATTAAATTTTCTTTAAAACAAGATCAATCATGAATATATTTTAAGATCAAATAAAAAAAGTTAAAAACAAGTGAAGATGCAGTAGAACATTTACCACTGCATCCAATGCAATTAATAAATCACAACAGGATGCAGTAATAAAATTTGTACTGCATTCAAATATAACTCATAACATACCAAAGGATGCAGTAGGTATATAACTACTGCATCCAGTGCAATTCATAAAATACAACGAGATGCGGTAAAAATATTACTACTACATTCAGTGCAATTTCACAAAAATAACAGGAAGCAGTAGCAATGTTCTTACTGCATCTGGTGTAATTTCATAAAAAAAAATATAACAGGATGCACTAGCAATGTTCCTACAACATCCGTGCAATTTCGCAAAATATAACTGGATACGGTACGAATATTTGCTACTGCATCCAATGCAATTCATAAATTACAACCGCATGCAGTAGCAATACTAATTCATAACATACAACAAGATGCAGTAAAAATATTACTACTGCATCCATTGCAATTTCACAAAAAAATAACAGGATGCAGTAGCAATGTTCCTACTGCATCCGGTGCAATTTCGCAAAATGCAACATGATTCGGTACGAATATTGCTACTGCATCCAGTGCAATTCATAAATTACAACCGGATACAGTAGCAATACTACTACTGCATTTTGACTTATTTTTGAATTTTTTATTTGATCTTCAAAAATATTCATGATTAATCTTGTTTTAAAAAAAAATTAATTATGAGTAAGAATATGCAAACGAATCTTAATTTGAAGTTATGAATAATGAGATATGTGCGTTTAAAGTTTGAGGAGGAAAAAAAATTAGTGCTCACACTTACCCAAATTTTAATTAACGTGGCTGTCCAAAATTTTTGTGTTATTACCAAATATGCCACCGGTGTTTTAAAAAAGAATATAATCTCAACATTTAATTTGTATCTAATCCAATGAATGTAAATAATTTCTACGGTTCCTATTTAAGGAGGTTCCTAATGTAGTAGGACCTTATATATATATATATATATCACAAATATCGTACAAACATGCAAATCTGTTGTATGTACGTACCTCAATATATTTTTGTTGTATCTTCCTTAATTTATTATATCTTAATTATTTTGCTGTATATTTTCGAACCTGTTGTATATATTAATATATTTTTGTGGTATCGTAATTGATTTTAAAAAAAAAAAACTTTTATCGGATCTTGTTTTACAAAAAATGTAGTAAAATACAACTAGTTCTTAATATTTATACAAAAAAGTGATTTGCAGAAGATAAGGTCCCTAACTAGATGGGAATCGATTGAGCCCACCCAATATTGGGATGGGAACATGGACACTTTCAGCTGTCATTAGCTGCAGAAGAATCGACTTGCAAAATCTGTCTGGTGTCGTCTGGTCTGACCAGCTCAGGTTCATTGGTAAGCATATGTACAAGCAAGTCGAGTTCAATTCTTTCAGCGTCTTAAATGAGCCAAGATGGTATTGAACAAGCTAGGGAAGTCAATTACCACACTGATTGTCTGTCTTCCCTGCCTATAAACTGTGGTGGGAAGAAGAGACTGATCAAGCATATTAGAGGCTGGGGAAAACCCAGAGAGTATATATCGACTCTCTATTTGTCTAGCAACTGACATACGGTTTCTTCATTTCCCTTTTCTTTCCCGCAACAAAAAGTGAACGAATAAAAAAGAAGAGAAGAGCTCACAATACAGACACAACCTCAGAGTTATCGCCCAGACAGGCAACAATTTGTCCGTTCGTATGTATAATGTATGCACCATCTCTCAAGCGACTTCCAGACATTTGGTCTGCAAGATTTCTGTTGGCAAGTGCGCCACCTTAACTATGAGTCACAAAAGACCAAGAGCTATCTATAATGGCTATAAATAGACGCTCATGCTAACAAAAAAATCGGCAAGATTTGTCAATTTGTATGCATTGCATCACAACTTCCCGGACACACATTGGTGCAAGGCACGTCCCACCTAATTTTACGTAACCTGTATCCTCGCACATTAAAAAAAAGAAAAGAAAAGAAAGAAAATTATGAGAGAGCACTAATGGCTTTAGATGGGTAAGTGAAACACTTGCTTCACTCATGTATTCAGGCTTATTTACTAAGAATCTGTTGGCAAAGCTACCTATTTAAGGAGAGAATGAGAGAGGAAACACCCTTTATGGATACCAAAGAAAGAAGTGTTCTGATGCTACCATGGTTAGGTCATGGTCACATATCACCCTTCCTTGGGCTAGCTAAAGTACTCTCCAAGAAAAACTTCACCATCTACTTCTGCTCAACCCCGGTCAATCTCGAGTCCATCAAACCCAAACTAACACAAGACCATCAGTACTCCGGTTCAATAGAACTAGTCGAAATCCACCTGCCAACTCTTCCAAATCTCCCTCCTTACTATCACACCACAAATGGACTTCCTCCCTACCTCATGTCCACTCTCAAGAAAGCCTTTGATATGGCCAAGCCCACATTCTCCGACATCTTGGAAACCCTAAAACCAAGCATTGTTGTCTATGATTTCCTCCAGCCGTGGGCCCCGGAAGTGGCTTCATCATGGGATATTCCTGCGGTTCTTTTCCTCACTACTGCAGCCGCTTCATTTTATTACCTGTATAGCCTAGAGAAACAACCAGAATTTGATAACCCTTTCCCGGCTATACGTCTAAGCAGTTTTCAACATAAAACGATGGTCCATTTAATTGAGGCTTCTAGGAAAGAAGAGATGCTTCCCCATGATCGCCTTGAGGCTTGCGTTGACCGCTCTAATGACATAATCTTGATCAAGACATTTCGAGAGATAGAAGGCAAGTACATCGATTATCTTTCAACTTTATTAAAGAAAAAATTGGTAGCCGTAGGTCCACTAGTTCAAGAGCCGGTAAACTTCAAAACGGAAGATATGGAGGTAATTGAATGGCTGAACGAGAAGGAACGGGCTTCAACGGTCTTCGTTTCATGTGGCAGCGAGAGTTTTCTATCCAAGGAAGAGCTTGAAGAAATTGGTCATGGGCTTGAGCTTAGCAATGTTGATTTCATATGGGTAATTAGGTTTCCTAGTGGGGAGAAAATTAGGGTTGAAGAGGCACTGCCAAGAGGGTTCTTGGAGAGGGTAGGGGGGAGAGGGAAAGTTGTGGAAGGATGGGCCCCACAACAGAAAATTTTGAGCCATGAAAGTATTGGGGGATTTGTGAGCCACTGTGGGTGGAGTTCAGTGATGGAAGGAATGAAGTTTGGTGTTCCTATCATAGCAGTGCCCATCCATCTTGATCAGCCACTTAATGCTAGGTTAGTGGAGGAGATTGGGATAGGGGAGGAGGTTGCGAGAGGTGAGGATGGGAGGTTAGAAAGGGAAGAAGTGGCTCGTGTGATAAGAAAAGTGGTGGTTGAAGATAGTGGGGAGGGATTGAGGAGAAAGGTGAAAGAATTGGGTGAGATTATGAGAGAAAAGGGAGAGGAAGAGATTGGATGTGTGGTTGAAGAACTGGAAAACTTGGCAAGAAAAATTCCAAAATCATAAAGTTAAATCTACCTAGTATCTAGATTAGTCGGCCTGCATTAGTGGAAACTGGATATGTTTAAGAACGTAAGAAAAACCATAGAATGAGTAAAATGTTGGAAGTTTTTAGTATCAGGTTAATATAAATTATGTGTGAACATAATTAATGTAAATTATTGTAAATATTTGATGTTTTCATTTTGAAGAATAAACGGTATATAATCTGGAAACAAGCCATGCCATGGGTACTTACACACTACTCAAGTCATCCATGCAATTTTCAAAATCTGGACTTGCGTCATCCGGGCCACCTGATGTATACATTTCAAATTTAGCACCACATTAACTGACGCTTAATGAGGAAGATTATCATGCATCAATCATTTTTCGTTGAGATAAAGATTTAGGCCATGAATTGCATAATGCATGCCCAAATGGCTACGAGAGCTAATAAAAACAATGCATGTAACATGCAGTACCAATGAAACAAATGTCGTGGAAGATGTACTTCCTGAAACAGTAGCACACTACAATGCACCAACGAATAAAATTTGTAAGAGCGGCCAGTACTCTAGAAGCAGAACGTTTTTGAAGTATTTGAGCAAAAACGGATGGAATTTATAGAATATACATTACTAAAGGTCTCAACTCATCAGTTATTGATCATAGCTCTCCTAGCAGCACACCACTAGGAGCAAACATATCCCCGCTAGCAGGACACACATTCACAAAGAATAAGATTCTTATGGGACAGTAATCTACTACACATAATATAATCAAAACTTCGACCATGGCGACAATAAGAACTAAACAAGCAACAGGGGTAAGGTAACAAGAAACTGTATAAAGAACACCAAGGGAGTAGAAATTTTTTTCCAAAAAGAAAAGATAATCCAGCCATTATTGCACTAGAACCATCAAACATATATTAGGCAGAAAATATATACAAAGAAATCTGAACTAAACAGTTAAACAATAAACACCTTGGAAACACAGATATATCAGGCCGTATAGAAAAATATGAATGTCAGAAACCTCAGCTAATAAAAATACAAAAGTGGAAGCAACAGCAACATAACTTATCATTCAGTACCAAAAGATGCGAATCTCATGGACAATTGCAGAGCATGCTAAAACAACAAATCATACTTAGCTTTGAAGCAGCCAAAATTAGACGTATTTGAGGCCAGGTGTTTTGTCAAATCATAGAACTTACCTAACCCATAAAACTACTAATGACTAGAATCTAAATAATCTAACTATAGTCACATGACACATAACTACCAACCAGCAGTTACCACTCGAGATAGCCATGAAAATACAACGGAAATATGTTGTTCAAAACAAATTATCAACGAGGAACAGATTAAGCACTGTGCTTCTAAGTTCTTGCTCTATAAACAACACCTCGTTCTTATCATACGTTTACCCAGAACATTACTGCACTGCAGTATTCCAAATAAAAAAGGTAAATTAAAAATGAGGATCAATATTACCATCAGCAATATTTGGCATAATCAAATCTAGCATAATCTCAAATTGATTTTCATTACATCTAGCATAATGATACAGCTACTTATCACTAACATCTAACGAATATAACAAGCTACAGCCACAGGATACATAACCAGACACTCAAGACTATAACTATCCATCAAAATACTATGGAAACACAATGCCACTCTAAATTCTTGATATACATTTCAAAAAAATGCACCTAAATTTTACCAAATAATTACCCAAAGCATTCCTACAATATGCCATTAAATATATAAATTAATTTCACAATTAGCTTTCTTAAAAGAAGTAATTGCCACTTTCATGTACTACACATTATCAATTCAAGAATAATCTTTCATTAACCAAATATTCATCACATCTCCTTAATCCAATAATATAATTCATTCAAGCTCAGGTGGTTCAAAAATGACACTGGAGACATAAGGTATCCATCCAAAACTATTAAAAATCCAACGAAAATTCCGCAGATATCCAAAAACACAGCAAAATGAAAATATAGTAATAAAGCAATAAACCAAACCCCTGATTGGTTCCTCCTCAATCAATCCTGGGGAACCTCCACATCACCATCGGCAATCTCCTGCTGCAAATCCTTAGGATCCTTCCCATCAACAGTACAGCCAACCGAAACGCACGTTCCCAGAATCTCCTTCACCGTCCCGGTCAACTCCTTCGCCATTGACCGGCTCCTCATGATCTTCGCAATCTCGATGACGTCGTCGAGAGAAATGTTGCCGCTGTGCTTGATGTTTTTTGTCTTCTTGCGGTCGCGCTCGGGCTCCTTCAGAGCCTTGATGACTAGTGCGGCGGCGGAGGGAACGACGGAGACTTTGGCCTGACGGTTCTGGACAGTGAGCTTGACGGTCACGCGGAGGCCCTTCCAATCTTTAGCGGTTTCTTTCGCGATGTCTTCTCCGATTTTTTTGGGGGAGAGACCGAGTGGTCCGATTTTGGGGGCGAGGGAACTGGCTGCGCCGACTTCGCCTCCGGTTACTCGGACGTACACGTCTACGACTTGGCTTGGGTCGAATTTCGGCGGCATTTTGACGGCGGCGGTGGGTGCGATGGAAAGTTTTAAGAGACGGTTGTAGGGAGCGGCAGCAGAGAGGAAAAATGAGAGTGATTTAAGGAACAAATATAGGTAGGGTTTTTTTTTTTTTTGGACGAGAGATTAGAGATTTGGAAGCCTTGTTGGTCTGGGCTGTAATTCCTTTTGGACCAGAATAGGCCCAATGGACATGTAGGGACAAATTATCTTGTGGGCTTTCGAACTAGTAAGAAGTTATTTGATCGTAAATGAAATGAGTTGCTAAATACCACCCCACAATTTCTCACTACCGTCCTTCTAATATCAAAAATAATCATATTAAAAAAAAAATCAAATCAGCCCGTTATAGTTTGACGGGCTAACAACCGATTGAAGTGTATTTATAGTTTGATGTGTTTCCATATTCAGATTTTTTAAAGATTAACGTGTATCCATATTCGATATTTTACATATTTTTTGAGCAATACCTTGATATATGGAGACAGCCTTAATTAACCTTGGTATAGCTATCATCTGTATTTATAGTTTGCTTAGTTATCACATGTAGTTTTTGGACATCGGGAATAATTCTACTTATGTTGGTAATGATTGTTATTGATTAGAGAGTCCAGTCCAATTCACTTTAGTTTTACCATTTTCGCGATTTCTTCTTCCGCATTGTGGATTAAGCTGTTTGTAACCTATAGAGGAGGAAAATGCGGAAGAGTGAAGAGATCTCCGGTGACGAGTCGGGGATACGGCCATGGCAATCTTACCACACCGTCTTTACCAACGCCAAAGCAGGTTCCCCATCTTCCTTTTCACTTAGGTTTTCGACTCTTCGAGTTTCCTGCTTATTTTAAACAATTCTTATTCGTACAATTAACATCTCAGACTCTTATCGACGCACTTACTCGTTTTGTAGTGTATAATGTGTTGTAAGTATAAGGGGTATTTTTGGTATTAGGGGGATGATAACGAAAAAATATGGGACGGTTTTTAGCACCACCCTAAATGAATTGATGCAATTAAGTCGACAAATCTTGATGAGGGCTTAGTGACTTAGGGCTCGTATAAATCCTTGTAAGCCTTTGTTTAAGATATGTGAAATAACTACCTCCGTAAAATGAGTGTCAAAAATTGATCATATAATTTCTTCTTTTTTTTTTTTAATTAAATGTGCACCCAGGGTGCTTTTATTGAATCAAATCATCACGAATTATATTAATTAAGAATAAATGAATACAATTTTGCCAACTCGTACATCCAAACATAGAAGCCGACCGTATTTGGCAATGAGCAACTTTATTCGCTGGATGTTTCAAAAATGAAATTGAGGAGTTCGGAACCTCCTTTATAAGTCTTCGACAATCATCAATAATGCATCTCAGAGGAGATAAGTTTAAGACTAGAGTAAAAAGACTTAACAACCACTTGTAAATCGAGCTCGATGGCGACGTTCATGAAGTTTGCCTCTTTAATCTTATAACTTTTTAATTAGGATTAAATAAGAAGAACTCCCCTGTGGAATTTATGATTTGGGGAGTGCCCCCTATGAAATTTTTCGTAAGAGTTCACCTACCTGCGTTTACACGGTTAGTCGAAAGTCAGTTTTAGCTGACGAAGGTTTTGAAAATGACTAAAATACCCTTGTGAGATATACATTATATAATGTTAAGATTAATTGTATAATATATGATATTATATATTATTGATGGACCCTGGCCCAAGTGCTAGGCTCAATTTCTGATAAAGGGTAAGCCCAACGAGCAAGCCCACTCCAGACATAATTATTCTCTTATCCGCTATCACAGGCGGCCATAATCAACCCAATGGGCGGTCATGTGATCAACTAAAAGATACGCTGAGCTAATCACCCTACGGAAAGGCTACTTTATTACTTGAGCCGGCCTACGTCAGCTTAATAACATTTACTTGCCCTACGGGCGGCCAAATGCCTTCCCGCCCTCAAGGCGGCCATGTTCAGACCGCCTAGCCGCCATCATGCCTCATAAGGAGCATGGGGGAAGGCGGTCAAGTTTAACTTATACTCAAAGCAGACGTAGTTCACTACATGTGTCCAGCATCCCTTGGGATGACTCCAACTGATCCAGATCAGATCTTCTCTTATTCAAAATGGTTTGGCCACATCCCTAACAATCCTCCTAATAAGGAGGGAATGATTTATATACAACGGTTACATGAGACCCTCATCACTGGCAGATATTATCCGTATAAACCACCTTCATCATTAACTATAAATAATCTCTCTTTACACCTTTGTCAAGATAATCACTCTAATCACATTGAATACGTCCAATTGCTGTTCACAAGCACACACACACACACACACTTATAGCCATCATATTCATCTGTGAGCAATTTTCTTTACGCTCTTCACAGGGCTAATTAGGATTCCGCAGCATTAATCCTACGGATTACTTACTCTCACGCCGGAGCGTACGAGCGAGGCCCACGCCTTGCTCATCACTTTAGGTGTTCTTTATCTTATCACTGGTTATTTGGAACTCACACTTGGAGCCGCTGTCCTGCCTACACGTGGATCGTACACATTTGGGCACGATCAATTATATAATATTAAGATTAATGTATCTTTTCAATAAAAATAGAAAAATATATTAAATTTTAAAAATTTTATAAAAATTGAAAAAATATATATGAAATCAAAAATATGTTTAATAAATTATCTATTTAATCCTAATATTATATGCATTAATTAACAAATAAAAAAAAGACATTAATTACAAAAAATAATAATTAAAAAATAGTTACAAAAAGTATTTATCTAACCATAATTAAGAATAAAAAATTATATCCTACTTTAATTAAAAAAATTATACTAATTAATTTGTGTTAAATAGGAAAGATCCACCTAATTTTAATTTAATTTGGGTAAAAAATCATATATTATTTACCCAATATAATTAATAAATAATATTAATTATTAAAAAAACTTAACTCATCTCTCTCTCTCTCTCTCTCTCTGTCTTCTTCCAATTCCAACCAGAGCAGATTTGGGTGGTAGAAACCAAGGGCCAAGACAGAAGCTAAACGCCGGCAAGGTAGACAGCGGTGGCGCTGTCGCTTTAACCTCTCCTCTTCAGATGTTTGGGTTGTGTGGCGAAAGGATGGAAGAAGTTTTTAAACCCTAATCTGCTGTCTCAACACGCCCTTGCAAAATTCAGTCGAAAATAAACCAAATCCCCACCCACCATCAACCATCGCCATAGTCATCACCACCTTCCAAAACCAAGCTCGCCACTTGACAAACCCAATTCCCAAAAGTGCAAAAATCAATTAAAAAAACCAAACCCATTTGACATAATCTAATTTTCTTTAACCCAAATTCAAAATTTCACACCAAACCCATTAAAGCCATCTGCCTTCCCATTGCAGAGTCGCTCCTCTTCCGGCCCTCCTCCGTGTTTCCCGTTGAACGACATCATTGAAGGAAACCCTGATACCCTCTTGGAACCGACGTAGTCTGCTAAGTCGGTTATCAACCCGAAATTGCCAATCTCTTTGCCGGCGGCGTCGAGGGAGAAGTTGAAGAGGTTGAAGAAGACGAAAACGACTATTCCCACAAAAGGGGAATCCTCGCCCCTTTCCATTCGAATTCATCAGAGCTTTGGCGTGCTGTGCATTTGAGAGATTTGTTCAGCATCATTGAGAGAGAGAGAGAGAGAGAGAGAGAGAAACCTGGTTTGGTGGAGTTAGAGGAGGAGATGGTGGACGGGTGCAGATTCCTTTTCAAGAATGGAGATCTCGTTTTCAAGAATGGGGGTGATTGAGGGTGGGAGGTGTGGGAGTGGTTTTGGAGAAGAGTGGACAATAACCAGAGAAAGGTGGTCTGGTGGTGGTGTCCGATGAGCTTGTTCGCAATGGTGATGGTGGTGGTGGCGGCAGCGGGGGTAGTTGATGGGTGCTGCTTGATGGGTGAGGATAGTTTTGTGAAAATTGGTTAGGGAAGATGAAAGTCAATATTGAGTATTATTGAATTCAGCGGCAATACAGTCCTTATCCATTAAAGTTTCAAATTCTTTTACTTTGTCCTAAAATACGATGAGACCTTAACTTCGACTAATTATATAAATACAGGTAGGTAAATTCTTACGAAAATTTTTTAAAAGGGCACTCCCTAAATGAGAAATTACACAGGAAAATTCTTCCTATTTAACCCTTTTAATTAACCATTGATACGGCGCATTGTGTATTGTGTGTGCATTATATAAGAAAAAAGGGAAGGCCCAGTCTCATATGTGGATGACGGGATGAGAGAGAACGTATAAAAGTTAATGGATCATGGGATGGGCCTCTTCGAAACTGAGCTTCAGTGGACATCCACTCGAATCATACTTGACTTCATTTCATATTTGTTATTCTATTATTAAAAAAAATATTTTTTTAAGTTATGATTATATTATTATTAAACTATAAGAACATCTTAAATCAAATTGAAGACCATAGGCTTTTTGAATAGCCAGTATTTATGCATTACCTTTAAACACCTTTTTTCTTTAGAAATTCATCTTTTTGCTAAAAATAAATAACGATGAGTGATTTCAGTTGGTAGATCAAGTTTTTCATCGGTTGAGATACATCTCACGATTTACCTGCTTTATCAAATTCGATGACGGAAGGTAAAAACTCAATATTAACCGACGGCCTAACTTCACGAGTCGAGGACGACGGTAAGTGAGTCATGCCCTCCAAAAATACAGTTGAAGTTCTCAAAGTCATACCACTTACCAATATTCTAGGTACATCAGAGACACATGGAATGCATTTTTTTTAGTTATATATATTATTTAAATATACTGAGAATATATAAAAATTTGTTATATTTTTTAAAATAATTAAATATGTTTAAAAAATGGAAGAGAATATGTAAAATAAATTATTGATTAGATAAATAAGTATCTAACTGATTTATTTATGTTATATGTCAATATATAATTAAACAAATACAGTGGAGTAAATCTACACGTAAATGTTCGATTTTCAAACTTTGGTACAATTAATTTGATGGCTCATACCTTAATAGGCAAATTATACCGTGCGCCTAGGCACACGGTGCTAGGTGCGCCCAAATGCATATAAATATATAAAATTATGTACATAATGTGATATAAAATGTAAATAATAATTATGTACATAATAATGGTATAACTTATGTGCATTTTATATCATATTATGTATATAATTTATTATATTTATGTGCATTTAATCGCACCTAACATATAGTGTGCCTAAGCACACGCTATACCAACTGACGTTAATAAGCCCACCCAAATTCAAACAACGCTTTAGTGCAATAGCCTGTACGTCTCTGTGTATAAATAGGCATCAATTAATTTATCCATAAGCCAAGACAAAAAAAATTGTTTGAACTTTGGACCACTTATTATTGGTCCTTAGTCCTTGACAAAAGTTTACACCGTAACACCACGAATGGAAAATTTGTACTTTATTACGGGATTTTATGTTTCAATTATTTTCTCATTTTCTGTTCGAAATTTTGACACATACTTTATTATTTAAAATTTAAGATATTTTTTTAAAATAATTAGGATGAAATTTAAAAAAAAAATGAAAAATAAAATATCAAATAAAATAGAATATCCGAACTCCTTTATTACTTGACATGTTCTCATTTCATATACATTATAAACAAGTCCATTAATTAATACGAAAATAACCTGAAAATCAATTTTTATTTTTTAAAAGTAATTATTGCATAAATTTAAAATTGTAGGAGCGATTTTGAATTTTTAGATGAGCGTTATATTTTAATTTTTCTTGATTATTTTTTTTTTAAATTCAACCAAATTTATATGAAATCAGACTTATTACTGCAAACAGGGGCGGCCGCTTCCCCACGACAAAAATTACTCCATTGGAAGTTGTGATTTCCAACATTTTGTCCTTCAATTCTTTTTCGTTTTTTATAAACCTAACTTCTAATGTATTGAATTTATGATATTTATCCTAATGTTTAAATTTTGTGAATTTTATATCATTGAATTTGTGTTGTTTTGATATAGAGCGAAAATATTTTTGAAGTTGGATGAATTTTTTTGTGTTCATTATTGAGAAATAAGTGTTTTTAAAAAATCGCTACTCTCGCCTAGTTGTCCGACCTGATTTTTTTCGTTATAAATTTGCTTCCTCATCGAAAGAGTCCTGACTCCACCACTGACCGCAAAGTTATTAGAAAATTTTATATTGATAATTTTAATAATACTCTTATAAGATTGAGAGTTTAAAATTTAAAATAAAATAAATTTATACTCCATTCGTTGTATTTTTATCATTGTCTATTATTTTATTTTGAAAGTTTTAAAATAATTGTATACTTCCCTATTTGATGATAGGACATGTGTTTTTATATCCTATAAATTTCATTTGTATTCACTTTTTATTGGATTATGTTTATAATAAAATTTTCTTTTTTTAAATATTATGTAAATAGATAGACTTAATTAGATTAAAATGAAAAAGTTATTAAATATTTATTTTAATTATAATTTAAATTATTTTTAAAAAAATAAAATAAAATGTTCACTTAAGAGGGGGGGGGGGGTGTGAGTATTAAAATAAA
>JAOWAN010000051.1:12070818-12082359 GCA_028566635.1 Lobelia cardinalis | reverse complement strand
TCTATTCCGAAAATTTTTGGAATTTTTCCGAAACCCCCTATTTCCGATCCGATCCATCCGATTTCCAGCCCTAATCCCCCTTCATAACTTTAATTTTAACAATTTCTACCAAAACTTTGATACAATTCAAGAAAAAAAGAAACAGGCAAAGATTCAAAAAATGAAAGCTACACACCCATCCCCATTCCAAACCCCAAACCCCACCCTCCATAGTTTTATTTTGAGGCCTGAATCTTAATGTTATTTATATTTTATTTTCACCTCTTCGAATATATTTATTTTTCTTGATACTTCTCTTCATATTATATTTTGAGGTCGGAATCTTAATGTTATTTATATTTTATTTTCACCTCCTCAAATATATTTATTTTTCTTGATGCTTCTCTCTCCTACTAGTTTTCACAATATACTTGTTCTTCCTTCTAAAGTAAAGCTCTTCGCAATCCTAAAGTTCTCTCTATCTACATCATTATCTCCCTCTAATCAATTTCAGTCTTTTTTTGATACTAGATTATAATTGAAAATTTTGATACAGATTTTGTCGGTAGCTATTACCAACGAGAGTGAAGGGGGGTTCTGTCAGGAGGGGAGGAGTACCAATCTATATTTGACTGAAATAAATGTGTACTTATAAGAGAGAGAAAGACAGAAAGAGAGACGAATGACGCTCAACCGGAGCACCATCGCTCTAGAGAGTCAGCGGACAGCGGTGTAGTGGTAGAGTTCTTCTTGAACAGAGCTCTTTCTTTGAATCTATTTTGGCATTCCCTTAATTGAATCCTCATGCACATATATTTGAGTAAGAAATTGTTTCATTGTGATTTAATTCATACGAGATGGAAGTAAAATGGATAAAATTGAAGTTAGAATTAATCTCATTTTAGTCCCCAATTTTTTTTGTAAACAAGTAAAATAAGCTCTCAAGTTCAAAAACTCGTAAAAGGAGCTTTATTATTGCATTTTTATTGCAAAATAACTTCTTCTTTTTTGAAATTTTTATTAGTTTCTTGAGAATTTGCAAAATTTTGTTCATCCGCAACGTATGAGAAATAGACTGCGCTGTAAATGCTCTAAGAGCAACTTTAAAGGGGAGGCAAATGAGGAGATGTACATACCACTTTTAATTTTGCCTCCCCATTTTTAAAAAGTTGCATTTCAATGGACAAGATGAAACTGGAGATAAAATATCTTCTCTTTTTTTTTTTTTTTTAATTTGGGGAGGTATCAATAACTTTCCAAACTTGAGAATGTAAATAAAAAGGAGAAAACATCTCATAAATTTGTCTTCATTTTTCTATATTTTGCAATCCTAATAATGATAAAAACAAATGGCGATGGAAAAGTTCTTCTAAAAAATATCACCACCTTCTCAAATTTGTCTTTTCTCACCAAAATATTTTTTTGAAAAGACAAAAATAATTTTTTAAAATGGTAAATAAAAAAATACCTCATCATTTTATCTTGTCCCGTTTAAGTTAAAAATTATATGAAGCACATAGGAGTGCCACTTAGAGCAAATGAAACACACTATTTCTAAAATATGTGAGAGTTAAAACAAAAAATTAAAAATTACTCCCTTTAAATCCCTTAATTTTTGGTATTGATTCCAACTCAAATCTTTCTATCTTCCCCTCACGTCTCTAGATCTCTAACCTCTCAGCCGCTCCCTCTCTCTCTCTCTCCCACTCCCGCCGCTCACTCCCTCTCCTACCGTCGCTTCATTGGACCAATCCATCGCCTTCCACACCTCTCTCTTTATTTTCACTACTATCTGCGTCAACTGCTGCGACTGCAACAACACCGCCATTTCCGATTGGATGTTAGTCTTTGAGCCGGTATCGCCGATTACCGCAAGCTTCTCCTCGTCCATTACGATTGGACTTATGAAGAAGAATGTTCATTTCGTCAGCGCTTAATGTTCATTTATTTTAAACGTTGAATTTATTTTCTTATAACTTACACGTATAAGATGGCGGTGTGTTTATTTACTTCAACGTTGGATTTATTTGATGATACATGATGTTCATTTAAAATTTTTGATATGTTATAAACTGGTTTATTGGAAGGTTAGAAATGTTCAATTTGTTATTGTTTAATGTTCATTTATTTTTATGTTTAATTTATCTGAACACTTTCAAAATTTCAGCATAAAAAATTAAGTTGTGTTTATTTACTTTTATGTTGAATTCATTTGCTTATAACATGGTGTTCAATTTGTGTATTGAGAGATCACATGATTTTTGTTAATAAATTTTGAATCTTTGTCAATTTTTAGAGATTAATTTTAGAGTGAGTTAATTTAGACCTATATTTTAGTAATTAAATTAAACTGATTTTTTTGTTTTATTTAGAGTAATTAACGAAAATTTCTAAAAATTAAAAATTGTTTAAAGAGAGTGGGAAAGAGGGTGATATTTTTAGCATGGAGGGCCTCTAGTAACGGCGTCACGCCATTCTCTCTCCTATATAAGGTATTGTAAAAAAAAGAACAAAACGTCGTCGTAATGCCTCTGTAACCAAAAGTCCGTTCCCTTCATAAAACAACCTAAATTGCATATCATCCTTAAACCCTCCTCTTCTTTGAAAGGGGGTATAAACCCTATCCCTTCATCCCTCTCTCCCAGTCGCCGCTGCGACCCAAAATTTCCCCTTCTCATTCACCGGAGATCACCGGTCACCGTACAAAATTCCCTCTAGTCCAGTCATAGCATGCCTGTTAATATCCTACCACATCTCCGTCATCTCAACCCAACACTCCCGGTCGCCGGTTTTTCTCTCATGAAGCCCAACCCAACCATTAAACCCTCCCGGGTCATCCCCATTTTATCCCGGGTTTTCCCCCACAAGCTAAAGTTCCATTCTTTCGCCAAGAAAGTCGGGTTCTCGAATCTGTCCACGTCATTATCTAATCAAGAATTAAGCATGAGTGGGGCCCGCCAGCTCTCAACAGTTAGGGCTTCGAGGAGCTTGATTGATGATGAGGCTGATTTGAGTGACTGGGTCAGTGACTTGAGCTCCAATAATTCCAAGAAAAATCGTTCGTTTAGCGATAGCGATGATGGGTTCGGTAGGGCTCCTCGGGGTGGGGGTAGAGGTAGAGGTAGGGGTGGGCGTGGAGGTAGAGGGGAGGGGAGGTTTTCGTCTGTAAAAAGACAGAGAGATGATGATTCGGATGGAAATGATAATTGGAGTTCATACAATTTGTCGAATTCTAGAGGGGGAAGAGGAGGTGGGAGAGGAGGGAGGTTTGGTGGCGGCGATTTTGATAGGAAAGATGATAGGTTTTCTAGAGGGGGAAGAGGAGGTGGGAGAGGAGGGAGGTTTGGTGGTGGCGATTTTGATAGGAAAGATGATAGGTTTTCGTCGAGGAGAGAGAGTGTATATGGAGGTGGGAGAGGCGAGGGTGGTTCGAGTAGGGGGAGAAATGATGGGTTTTCGTTGAGGAGAGAGAGGGGGTACGGAAATGGGAGGGAAGAGGGCAGTGGTTTGAGTAGGGGGAGGCGAAATGCAGGTTCTTTTGACTCGTTTTCGAGGGGTTCGAGTGGAAGAGGACGATTCGGGAATGAAGGAGGAAGGGGGAATGGTGATTATTCTATGTCGCGGGGGAGGGGGAGTGAATCGGATAATTCATCGAGCAGGGGAAGGGGGAGGGGAACTCGAGGTTCGCTTGATTCGTTTACTAGGAATTCGAGGGGGGTGGAGAGGTTTGGTGGTAGGTCTCAAGGAGAGGATGATACGTTTTCCTCTAGGAGGAGAGATGAGAGTTCGCGAGGTAGTGGAGTGTTTAATAAAGGTGGTAAGAGCTCAGTGAGAGGAAGCTTGTTGTCGGTGGACGAGGATAGTGAAGATGATTTGGGAGAGGGAGAGGGAGAGGGAGAGGAGAAGTTAATGGGTAGCTTCAGGGATTTGATTAGTGAAGATGATGAGGATGAGGATGAGGATGTTGACGAGGAAGAGAGTGATGACGCTGATGATTATGACATGTTAACAAAGGGTAAATCTTTGTCTGGACTGGATGATGGTGACAGTCTACCAGTGACACCTAGAAGTCCACCTGGAGCAAGTGATTCTTACTTAAGTGATTCCAGGTATTATACTATTTTGGCTGTGTAATCATTTGGCACACAATGTTTATTATACTATGTTAGATAAGCTTGAATTGCATCATTGTGTCAGTCAAGTGTTATTAGGAGTTTGCAAATGATGAAACCTATTTAGCTACTCTGTTGGAAAAAGGAAAATGCAAAGTATTACCCTGTGTGTAGAGGCTATCTACTTGAGGAATAAAATTTTGGTAATGTTATCATTAGAGGATGTTTTGATGTCATTTCTCTTAGTTTATTGCTATTTCTAAACAAATGCCTTGGATTACCCACAGGTTTGATCAATGCCCGATCTCAGCTTTGTCACTGAAAGCAATCAAAGATGCTGGTTATGAGAAGATGACTATTGTACAGGAGGCAACACTCCCCGTCATTCTCAAAGGTTTGTGAATTTCTCTCACAGAAGTTTCAAGAAGATTGGGAATGGGGTCTTAATGATATACTGGTTTTTGTATTTTGGTGTATATCAATTAATAACCTTAATAAAGTTAAGGTTTTTCAAACCCCAGGTACTCATGGTTCATATTTGCTTATGCACTAACTTTTCTCTAATTACTGAGGGTTAGTTTGTTTCTTATTTCTGAAAGATTACAAGGTGTGTTCTATCTTCTTTTCTTTCTAGGGAAGGATGTGCTCGCCAAGGCTAAAACAGGCACTGGAAAAACAGTCGCATTTTTGGTATGACACTATATCGTTATGTTTTCATAATTGAGTATGCTTCACAAAATATATGCTCAAGTTAAAATACCAGGAGAATGCATTTCCAGTAATACCTTATTAATCTAAGCAATAATACTTGGGGATTGTTGGTACTTACCTGCTTTTTCTTTGTTTCAGCTTCCATCAATTGAATTAATTGCAAAATTACCGCCTACTGGCCGTGATCAAAAGCGACCTCCGATCTGTGTGCTTGTCATATGCCCTACCAGGGAGCTTGCAAATCAGGCTGCAGTGGAGGCTAATAAACTGGTGAAGTATCATCCTTCGATTGGCGTTCAAGTTGTTATTGGGGGCACCAGGCTTACTTTAGAACAAAAGCGAATGCAAGCAAACCCATGCCAGGTCAGTTCCTTACCTTTATGAAATACTGAGTTCATCTGCTTTGGATGGCCTTCCATCCTTTCTTAGTAAAGCAAGCTTGGACAGGCATTATCAGAAAGTTCATTGTCTTTTTTCCTTCAAAATTACTATCAGCATAAGAACATGAAATATGCAAAGCTGAAGACGTTAGATTAACTATGTTGCGTCTACACTTTTATGGATCCTATTAACCAAGTAAACCCAGGTATTTCCAGCATTTGTGGCCTGCAAGTAAATGTGCCACACCCAACAGGAGTCGATGTTCTTATAACTTTAGGGTTCCTTATCCTTTTCTTTGTTCTCCTTTTTTGCACTTCCTTCGAGATTTTAAAGATTATGTGTTTTTGAGTAGTTAAATCTGAGTTGAATAAGCTGAAATTATTATCATTAGCGGTGGTGATAACTTTTCAGGGTTGGGGATAATTCGTGCAAACCTGAAATTTATTTTTTTCTAAGACCTCATTTTATGAAAGTAATATATATATCACTCATTTGCCATCTTAGAGAGTGATTTAGTCTTTATACCGTGGCCCTTCACTTGACCAAATGTACCTGTGTCAACTGACACGAAACGAACATGGTTGTGGTAGTTGGTCAGTTTCTAATCCTACATTTACAGTCAGTTGACACCTACACCATATCCAACACGAAACTGACATGAGTGTGGCAGCTAGATACGGACTATTATGCTGCATCCATATACAATACCGATACAGGAGTCCTTGCACATTGAGTTTAGATAACCATCTCTAAAGTATCTTTTCACTATTGTCATATATTTTCCAATTTTTGAAACCCAGATACTTGTGGCTACCCCTGGAAGGCTCAAAGATCATATTGAGAATACTGCGGGGTTTGCAACGCGGCTAATGGGCGTCAAGGTCCTGGTTCTTGATGAAGCTGATCATCTATTGGACATGGGATTCCGGAAAGATATTGAGAGGATCATTGCAGCCGTTCCAAAACAACGACAAACCCTTCTGTTTTCTGCTACTGTTCCACCCGAGGTTTCTTTTTTATTGTAGTATGGTAATTCTATCATATTATTAGGTGTGTGTCTTTCATGACGGGCATTTTTTGAAAGTCTTTCTGATGTTGTATGCAGGTTCGTCAAATCTGTCATATTGCTTTGAACAGAGATCATGAGTTCATCAATACAGTCAAGGACACCGAAGAAACTCATGCTCAGGTTTGTCATTGCCGGCTGTCCTTAATTGTGACCTTAATGTAAGGGTATGGTCTCATATGCATTCTTATATTCTGACATTGGATGGTTTTAGGTCAGACAAACACATCTTATTGCTCCCTTGGACAAACAACTTCCCCTACTGTATGCTCTTCTCAAGGATCATATTGCTGATGACCCTGAGTACAAGGTGTGCTTCATAGACAAAAGGTTTTATTTGAAATATTGCATTAGGGTTTGTGGTGTAGGATTTGTTGTATTGCGCATTATCTTGAAGCCTAGTGGCTTTGCTCTTAATCAATTATAATTTTGGACCCTGGACATGAGTGCAACCTATTTGATAACATTTATGAATATGTTCTACAGGTTCTTGTATTCTGTACAACTGCAATGGTCACCAAATTTGTAGCTAATCTTCTTGGTGAGCTGAAGTTGAATGTAAGAGAAATCCATTCTCGAAAGCCACAAAGTTACCGGACCAGGATTTCCGATGAATTCCGAAAGTCAAAGGGTCTTATTCTTGTGACTTCTGATGTATCGGCCCGTGGAGTAGATTATCCCGATGTTACCCTTGTTATACAGGTTATTTCATAGTCTCGTGTTGCTCAAAGTGTTAAATTAGACTAGACCATGCATTACTCATACAGAAATTCATCGAGTTTGTGGGACTATCTTTTACTAGTCACCACTTTGCATGATTTTGAGGGTGGCATCTTCAGGAAATGTTTACAAGTCGTCGTGTCAGGGTATATTATATATATATATATATATATATATAATGTGTATGTGTATTCTCCCTACTCTCCACTCAAAAGAATCCATCCTTGGAAAGCCAAACACTTGTTAAATTATTTCTGCAAATACTTGGTGTTAAAGTAAGATAGTAGTTTTCAAACTTTTAGCTTGCGAAATACTACGATTGAAACTTGTTATCTTTCAAATAGAACTCTTCAAATGGATAATTACTCTCGAGTAGACTGAAGTAAATCTTGTGTGCTGGAGTTTTTAGATCTTAGTGAAGCTCTTAACTTTTGTTGGTGGTCATCTGCTCATAAGATCTTTGGCATCTTGCAATTGTAGGTTGGCCTCCCATCTGATAAACAACAGTACATACATCGACTTGGTAGAACTGGCCGTAAAGGTAAGGAAGGACAAGGAATACTGATGTTGGCGCCATGGGAGGAATTCTTTTTGTCTACCCTTAGGGAATTGCCAATATCAAAAGCTGAGTCACCTTTGGTTGACCCAGACAAGCGGAAATTGGTGAGTTTACATGTTTTTAGCATTCCCGTTCAATTGAGTAGTTTTTGGAACTTTTGTTTCAAAAAATCGTATTTTTTCGTTTCAAAAACTGATTTTCTCTCTCATATCTACTAATTTTACATACTCCTACACCCACTTTTATCTCATATCAAACATCACATCAACTCCCAACTACCACTCTCTTTTTATCTCTCTCCACCTTTACATCCTATCAAACATCACATCATATGTAATTTTTTAAAATTTTGATGGGCAAAATTGGTATAAACCAAAATCAAACCAAAAACTACAAAATCATAAAATTCATACAAATAAAACCAAACCAAACAAAAAACCTCCCTACCAAACACATTCATGTTTCTTTGTAATCAATTGAGGGACATCGGGCTCGGGCTCGGGCTCGGGCTCGGGCTCGGGCTCGGGCTCGGGCTCGGGCTCGGGCTCGGGCTCGGGCTCGGGCTCAAGCTCGAATTTGATTTAGGCTTGTGGTTTAATCCAGCCGCTCGGCTTGACTAAAGCCTGGCAATTACAAATCACTTATAAGGTGTGTGTTTTATATGTCTAGTGTATTTTTTCTTCTGGAGTAGAAGTCAAGCACGGTTAATATTGAAGAGCCAAAACCTCGGCTCGGCACGTTTAGTGTCCAAAGTAACTCTTCTCGTATTATTTTACCTGCTGAAAGTTGATGTTTCGAAACATTTGACTTGGAACTTACAGGTGGAGAAAGCTCTATGCCACGTAGAGATGAAAAACAAAGAATCAGCTTACCAGGCCTGGCTTGGCTATTACAACTCGAATAAGACTGTGGGCAAGGATAAGCACAAGCTTGTTGAGCTTGCAAATGAGTTCAGCCGATGCATGGGGCTGGACAATCCACCGGCTATTCCCAAGATGGTTCTAGGGAAAATGGGCCTCAGAAATGTCCCTGGGTTACGCTCTAAATAGTTCCGGTGAGTATCAAAATAGAAACAGTCTGTCAATAGGCCTATTTCAAAGAATAGTTGGTTGCTGGAAGGAACTAATTATCATTATTTTTTTCTTTATATGAAATGGTAAGAGTTCAGTTTTCTTTATTTGTTCTCTTGAAGAGTGTTGGAAATCTTCCACCGCCAAATTGGTGTTCCTAGCTTTAAGGCTGCACAGTTTTTACCTTCGCAGTCCATGTAGAAAAGTTTTAGTTTTAAATTTTGTATTGTTTCAGATTATACGTTTTCTTTTTAAATAATTTTCTGTATCGAACGAACAAGTTTTTATCGGTTGTCCCTGAGGGGTTCAAATTGTTCGCTTCATTTTACGAAACGGTTTTGATATTAAGGATCAATGATAATCAAAAGGGAGGACGTTAATACTAAGATGAAGGGTGAAACGAAATAGTACATCCGAACCCATATGTGTTGTGATTTGATTGACATCTACTTGGTTGAGTTGAAAGAATTTCATACGACAGTCATCAACCGATATGGTTACTTAAAAAGAGTTGAATATGACAAAGGGGTATTTAGGTCATTTCAGTTCATGATGAAACAAATGAAACCGTAATAGATCAAAGATCGTCTACGGCAAAAAAATTGCATAAAATCATATGATATATTGACTTCTTGACGCAAACCTAAGAGATTTGTCGCATGATATACCCATTCAGATTTTCCATGTGCCTTTTCCTCCACCCTTCTCTGCTAGCTTTTAGTTGATGGAGTGTTGGTGGTTTTGAACTCAACTTACTTTTACCCTACTGTTCATCCTCTTAGTGGACTGCCCATTTGCTGCGGATCAGGTGTTAGGCCTGAATCGAGTGGGCTTGAGAACATGTATAAGGGTGGGTAGGACGAAGAAAAAGAGGATGGTTAAGAAAAAAAAAATATAATAACTGGATAGTAGAGAGGGTTTCTCCTGGTTGGAGCCGAAATCCCCCTCTGTAGCCATTGATTCCGGTGAAGACGAAATCTGTAAAATCAACTGTTTCTGTGACTTTGGGAGAGTTTGACATAGATTTGGACTGCGATTCTGTCACACTGGGACTGGGCCTCGAACAAATTCTGGAAAAGGAGAACAACACTGTACGGCAGGAGTTTGACGAAATGGCGGAAGTGGACTTGAATGAGGGGAAGAAGGCTGCTTGGGCCAATTTGTTCAAGGATAATAGGAACTCGGCCCAAGGCAACAAATTGAGGAAGGTAACAGCCGATAACGCGCAGAGAGTAGTGATCAAAGATGATGATCTGCAAGTAGTAACCGAGAAGTTTGGGTTTCCATTAATCTGTTATATGGGGGGAAGATCACCATGAAAACATGCTGTTTTGCAATGTTGTAACTCATGGATGGGAGAGCATAAGGTGATCTTCCATAATAGTGATGGTTGGTAATTCAATTCACTAATGAGGTAGACCGAGATAGAGTTTTAGAGGAAGGGCCGTACTATATTTTCGGAAGACCGCTTTTGTTGAAAACGATGCCGAAGCTTTTTGACTTTAGTGATTCGAAAATTAGGCAAGTACCGGTATGGGTCGAATTTCCCAATCTCCCCCTTAAATTTTGGACGGCCAGTGCTCTAAGCAAACTAGCTTCGTTCATTGGCGTTCCATTGAATACAGATAAACTAACGAAGAACATGGACAGGATATGCTGTGAAAGAGTATTAGTTGAGGTGGATGTCGCTACCAAGTTACCAAGAATTATGGAAGTGGGCTGCCCGGATGGCGCTTCGTTTTCCCAAAAGTCGACTGTGATTTTGTCGATAAATTTTGTGTGTGTAAGGCTATTGGGCATGTGCGTGATAGATGCCCATACCATATTGGCAGTCATAACCCCAAACCAAGTGGTGAAACGGAGCAAGCACTAAAGGGCATCACTGCAGTGTGGTACAGTGGCAGAAACGGAAGGAAACTGTTGGCCAAAACAGGGCAGTACAGAGCATGGACTTATTGGCTGTGCTCGCAGCGAAAAACAATGGTCCAGCAGTGACAATGTGCAGGAACAACGAGGAGGAGGCCATGGCTATAGGTGCAGAGCAGTCTTTGAAAAGTGAGGGTCCAGCATGGAGAACTTCCAGGCCTGAGCCACGCGATTCTGAACAGCAAATTGAGAGTGAATTTGGTAAAGCCACAGGAAGCATGCATAGCAAGCAACAAGCGGATTGCACCAAATGTGGGGAGCTGCGCAAACACAATATGAAGGACAACAGTACGCACAAAATTGCAGACCTGGACAGTGGTACAGAAGAGCTGGGAATGACAGTGGCTGAGATGGTTGCTGCCACAAAGTTAACTAGGCAGCAAGGAGATGACTTGAACAATACAACTGCAAAAATAGTGGCCAGTAGAAGAACTCAAAACCATAATAGGGTTGTAGTGGGAAAAGGGGATTTGAAACACAAAAGGGCGGGCCGGCGGGGGCCTCTCCCTCTTTGAGTCAATGATCGTGGCGAGTTGGAACATAAGGGGATTTAACAAGTCACCTTAACAAAATGGGGTGCATCACCTCATTAGGAAACACCGTATACTCGTATAGATGTTTTGGGTTTGTTGGAAACGAAAACGAACGCGAGTGGTGTTGCGGCTCCTGGATCGTAAACTCCTGGGCTGGGATAGTATAAATAATTTTTTGATAGTGTACGATAGGGGGATATTTGCGATCATTTGCAAAAAAATGGCTAAAATTTGAAATGTGGACACCATATAGAGTTTTAGCAAATTCAGTACGATAATTTAACCAATTCTCATAAGTGATACGTGAATTCTCATAAGTGATATTTAAATTCTCATATTCAATTATAGAATTCACACATAGCCTATGAGAATTGTTCTCTAATCAGTATATTAATTAAGTTAAGTATATTTTTAATTAAATAGTTTAATTAAATATAAAAAATTAACTGAATTCTCATAATGATTAATAGAATTCTATTAATTC
>JAOWAN010000051.1:12045203-12070718 GCA_028566635.1 Lobelia cardinalis | reverse complement strand
GAGAGAGAGAGAGAGAGAGAGAGAGAGAGAGAGAGAGAGAGAGAGAGAAAGAGATATGTGATTGATTTTTTTTTTTGTTTTGGAAAAATCTCTTAATTTAAGGGAGTGAATTTTTTTTTTTGCTCTCTCACTTGCTTTTAAGAGATTGTGTCATACTTGCTCCAAAAGATGTTCCATATAGATTGTCACCTTATCAAAGTCAACCTTGCCAACAACAGTTTTTTTTTTTTTTCCTTTTTTTTTGCCAACAGCAGCCTTGTTTTCTTCATCAACCTTAATAATACACCCCACATTATGTCGTCGTTAACAACGAGAAATTTTAATTAAAAGGACAGAACGAACATAAAAATTGTATGAATCCCCTAGAAGGGTTATCAAAGAGCATTGGTTGGGGGTAGCTCTAGATGATCATGGTACACTAGCTAGCCAGCAATCCAATTACTGAGGTCGAAGCTCATGCAATCAAACTACCGATTCCTTGGCAAAATTTGATGAGAGCCTAGGCTCTCGGTTGTGTTAAGAGCGCCCAATGCATATATATGTTATACATTATGCACATATGTGTTATAAAATGCACATATTAATTATACCATTAATATGTTCATAATTAATATGTGCATTTTATAACACATATATGCGCATAATTTATAATATATATGTGCATTGGGTGCTCCTAACACAACCGAGAGCCTACCAATTGCGATTCCTTGGGCCGCTCCCAAAGGTTTCAGCAATTTTGTTAGGCTCACATGAACTTGGTTTACCCATAATCAATATTATTATCATCAATATAAATATCAATCAAAAAGTAATAAAAGAAAAATCATATCAATCACTGCTCTTTCAGACCAAAATACCAATGCAATTCCCTCCTTGCCCAACCACACAACCATTTTCACTGTTTCTCCACCACCATGTAAGTCCCTCCAAAAAGCACCACAACCTACCAAAACCCAACCGTACCATCCACCTGATTCATCACTTCCACCTTTCAATGGCATCACCACCAGTGCAGCCCAAGGGTGACAATTTTGCACCCATGAATTTATTGGATTTCCTTGATCAAGTTTTCTCTCTTTGAAATGAATAATATTAAAGAGGTTTGAACTTGTACAAGTAGTAAATTACGTAAATCGAATAAACTCCATGAATAACAAATTGCCACTAGTGCAGCAATCACCATTCACTCACCAAATTCGCCACCTCCTAATCAAAACCAAATAAATCAAACCTCTATCAATCACACCCATCATTACCAGCCATCAAATTCCACCATCACAAAATCTGTCACCGCCAAATCTGCCTCCCAACTTCCTCGACACCGATTACACCCGCCAGGGCCACTACCCCAGTGTCGAAGGAGTGGATGGCAGATGGAAGACTACAATTGGGGGAATAGATTGGCTTTAGTTTTTTGGGCTTGGAGGCACTTATTAGAGCTCAGAGGATATCCCGCATGTGTCTTTGCACATACTTGCTTATAGAAAATTAGAGGTGGGGTGGGGTGGTGTTTTCGAGCACGAATGATTTCGTGCATTGGGATATCATGTGACGATTTTGCTACTAGAAAATTTTCTGCTACACAAAGATTGTTATTGAGAAAAAATTCTCACAAGTGAACACACCTCCGGCTCCCCTCCAGCCACTCGAGTGTAAATACCAGATCCAACAATGATCGTAGAACAGGAGTTTACACCCTTCCACACTTCAAACATATCAGCCACGTAAATTGACTGCAATAGACGCTATTTGAATTAATTTCTATCAATAACAATAATACTGCTACACAGAACAATCTGACCCGGGGTTGGAAATAGTTGGTACAAAGAGATTTTCTGTACTAAAACCCTAATATGATCAGCAGAAGACGGTAACAAATTCATTACGAGGTAGAGACCTACACTCTACATCAGAGAAAAAGGGTTTCCTAATTCGATTAAAGTACAGTATTTCAACCCCCGTAAGGAGAATACAAAAATAAAAACTAATGAGGACAAGAGAAACCTAAGGGGGCTCTTCCCCGTAACCACCACCTTTTGATACCTCTGAGGGTGGTGTGCCAGGCCAAAGCATGATGGCTTGGTAGTGTACATACAAGCACTAAGCTAACCCACAAGCACAAGATTTAAGATGTTGCTTCAGTGGCTGAGATGCATCGGTTGTGGCCTGCGAGCATGAAGAGGGTAAAAAATGACTTCGAATTGCCCCGCTCTATTCATCTCACATCACAGCTTTTATACCAACGATTGCAACTTGTTTGAGAAATGCTAGATGCAACCCCGTCTCATTTTCCACCAGTAATCTTGCAAGATATTCATACCCTCCTGTAAGATAACACCTCCACAACATCAGTAATAACACGCAAAATTATAAAATATAAATCCTTCCTACCTGCAGCAGGTGATTCAGGTTAAAAAAGAAAAGTATAAATCTCACCAGAAACTAAGGTCACACATGAAACATCAGACAAAAGTGAGTAGAGTAATCGTTATCACCTAGGCCACTACCTAAGCATGACTAGCAGAAGGACCAGGTACCTAATTGTATCAACGCAAACATATAAAGACAGGAACAAAAAAGATGATACTGTTTCCTGTAACATTCTTCCCAAGAGGCAGGGTGAAGCTCCAAGACCAATATTCTTAGTCCACAAAGGAGGTACAAAAATCATTACATACTCGGGTCAAAACGTATCTTCCTACTTCTTCTACATTTGCTGCATCAACATGGTTGAAACATGTTCAATTGCTGTACTTAGTGATAAATGCTTGTGCTTCATAAAGAACAAACCACCCAATATAGCAGTGTCCCTTAACTCACTCTTTCATCTATGTGCATAGTTAAGTATCCTTACTCCTTAATGACTATTAGAGTGAATATAAACAAAAAAAGATTAAGACAAAAAAAGAAACAGTTAATTGCAAAATATTGATGAGAGTTACCATGGCCCAACCTGTGCAAGGTTTGCAGTTGACCAACCAATTCAATGTCACCATCGGAAGAAGGCATATTAAAAACCCAAAAGCATAAACATGTGTAATCGGAACGAGCCAAATTGCAAAACATGCCAGAAATGTGAGACTCATAACAAATAGGTGACTCTTGGTGATGATACCGCCTAAAAAGTGCATATCATGAATAGCACCTATTATCTCCTATTCATTTCTCATCTATTAGTGGTAAGACACCTCACCTGTTACCAATAGATCATAGGTTCGAGTCACGTTGAGGGTAAGTGGGAACCACTAACAATCCTCTTTGGAAAAAAAAATTAAAAAGGTACACATTTCAACTTAAGCGGAATTGATCCAACCTAAGGATTCCAGCACAAGAAGTTACAAAACCTGATTAGCATCCAACAGTCATAACTGGTCAATGAATTACCCTCATCTACATGATGCAACAAAGTCAACATCATCTTAACTGATCTAGTATGCTAACTTGACCTCGCACTGATTTATAAGTAGAGAATTTCTTTACTCACCTCACACGTGAACTATCAAGTTTCATCAGAACTGCAAACAAAACCATCAGACGGTCATTATATGATTGGCTTTCCTGATTCTCCATTCTTGATTACAGGCTATGATTTGAATATGATACCAAATATTCACAATAACAAACAATGGAAAGGGCTAGTCCACAAACAGCCTAATGCCTAGGTGCATGCCTGACAGAATGAGCTGGGCTAAGCCAGGGGAGGCTACTATTGGTGAGCCTGGCAGAACATTACGCAGAGGTTCTTTTAACCACTAAGCTATACATAACATCTTGCCTTCACACCTATAGAAGATTCAATCCTTATATTAGTCATGTTCGTAGTAACTTCTCAAATAGAAGAACAGAAGAACGTGGGTAATTCTACCATTTAGAACACTACTGGGGTTGTTACCAGCAACAAGTTACTATATAAACTAGCATCTGTTAGCCATCAATGATTATACATTATCGCATGCACTTTACACAGGGCGAATAAACCAAGGAAATTATAGAAAGGTAAAACTGCCACCAGCAAAAAGATTACCTTTGATGATGGGGTGAAGATGGCTGATCTGGTGAAGACCGTTGAACAGAGCCCCCATAAAGCCTGTGTTCTTCTAATGCTCCCCTTGATCGAGTTCCATCGTTGACCTGCGATTGATCGTTTGTTCCTGAGAAGCCCACTGGTCCCAGGGATCCAAACTCAAGCTGTTCATTATGTGAAACATAGCCACCATTATGATCGTATGGATATAGCATGACAACAGATTGCCCATTTGATGACATCCCACTAGGGTTCACAGCAGGCAATTGATACATGCCATAGGCCACATTCGCAGGACCGCTTTGACTGGAGCTGGGACGCAATGGACCATTTTGAGATGGGTATGCAGGAAATGTTTCATGTCTAGATGAGCTCAATGGCCTGTCTGCGCGGCTCTCACTAGTACCCAATCTGTCCAACCTCGAGCTTGATTTCTCAGCTTGGCTTCGATTGTGATTCCGGATGGCACCTCGCGATCTTTGATTCATGCTCCAATTCCCCTCTCTCTCTCCGTGGTTATCAGTTCTATCATAGTTGTAGTTCCCCCTTCTGGGACCTGAAGGCCGGTCCCGACCAGAAATCTTCTGAAGAAATATAGAGCTAAGAGATCAGTAATCCGTTGAAAAATTGACGGCATGTGTTTTAAGCATTTAACAAATAAAAAAAAAGATCCACTCCTAGAAGGAAAGAAGAGTAATGACGCCATTCAGCTCATTGGCCCACATTTAGAGAAAACAAGAATTCGCTTGAATACGTCAATGAGCATAGGAAAAACAGCTGATATCTATTATGTTATTGTGTAACACAATAGAACCAAAAGGATAAGGAATTTCTTGCACAGTGTTTTTAATAAACTGTTAAAACAGGAAACCTAGAAGTTCTCTATAATGGCTCTTCAGTACTAGACAGTAACCTTTTTTGCACAACATACCCCAACTGTAAGTACATTAATCAAGAGGGTTATTGTAATTGATGGTTGTGCCGGCTGCAAGAGGTTGATCGGCAAACTGATTCATGCGCGAAAAGAATTCAAGTATTTTGAGGTGAGTAGGATATTTTATTAAAGCAACTGAAAAGTTAATCAGCTTAATCTTCCTTATGATTTAAGTTACAAGTTAGAATTATGTGTGCTTATGTGCATTTGTTCCCATAGATCAATTGTTACGCACACAAAGTGAACAAAGGGCCAGATACTAGTGCTAGATCACAATAACCAGATGTTTCTGAGGAGAAAAGTTGTTGTGGTTCATATCAGCAAAAGAGACCAATATCAGCAGGAAAGAAAATGAAAAAGATAAGCATAAAATAAATTCTACCTTATCATGCAAGTATACCACCTGGATTTGCACATGTTAAAATAAAGTCTAGCATAAGAGAAATCAGAAAAGAGAAAAGTTGTTCAGAGTATCATACAGGGTTTGGCAGGTAAGTTCCTGTACCACTACGGTATCTTGGCAAATCATCAACGAGACGCTGATAAACATTGGGAGGTCTATTAGAAACAGATTGGAGGGGAGTAACAGGGACAAGGCGAGGACCATAACTACTCATCAACTGAGTAAAGATGTTGTTGGCCGACAAAGGTCTTCCAGGACCATCCCATGGGACACGACCCTGTAAGTACATTGGTGGTACCATGACAGGCGAAGGATACGCCGTAGGCCCATTATTCCGAGGACTTTGGCAATACCGTCCAAATTGTAAATTCTGCCAATGGCTCGCAAAGTCACTATGGAGAATATCAGACTTGGGTTCATCGGATGTCTCGCCTGGTGTAGCCCCTCTCAAGGAATCAGTAGTACTAAAATCCTCAGGCTGTTCAAGACCCTCATGTGAATGAAAGTTCTGGCCAATTTCACCATTATCCAAATTTTCATCTGCACCAAAATGGTTGCTTGACGCATCAGAAGTTCCACTCTCGGAGGGAACATTATAGAATGGAAGCATTGTTAAAAAGGGAACAGGTGGTCCAGTAGGATAAAATAAGGGTAAACCCCCAGAATTATCCATCATTCTTTGCCTTGAGCCAGGTCCTAAAATGATTGGAGGCATGGGGGGTATCATTGAATCTGATCCACTGGTCTGAGCTAGTTCATATCCTGGCATATGTGGTCTAGCAACATGCATAGGAGTGACAAACTGAGGCCCTGAGCCTCTTTCAACCATTTCACTGCCAATATTTGACGGTGGGCTCCAGTCCTGGTCATTATCCTCAGCGGACATATGTTCAGGCATGGTTTTACCCTTGGAATATCCAGTAGATTGTTCCGCAGCAAATGATTTCTTTCCTCGTTTTTCCTTGGTTGATTTTGGGACTGTTGGTTCATCCCATGAACTCTCAGAAGAGGTTTTACTTCTTAGAGAATTACTGTTAGCAGCTGATGAGAACCTGGAACTTGTGGTTCTTTCGTCAGAATAAGCCTCGCTTCCTCTGTTATCATGATACTGGAAATTATCCAAATTATCTTCTCTTGGTGAACTTCGTTTCTCCTTTGTAAACTTCTGTTGACCTCTCACTAATCCACCAGCTCCACTAACACGACGAGGTGGGGGGATATAATTATAACTTGTTGAAGTTGACTTAGGCTTATCATCTGAATGAAGCATTTCAAAATTCGCGTTATCAGGGTCAACACTGCCAGGGGAGTTCACATCTGACTCCTGCCAATAATCATGGTCAGCTTCCCCCGAATTCATCTCCACAGAACCAAATTTTTCTGTGGCAGGATCAACTGAATTTTCTGAGTTTGTGGCCATTCCGATACCCGAGAAGTACTGGGCTAACTGAGAAGAAACCAAACTATTAGGAAATTGCATATTTGAAAATGCAGGATCAATCAAGGGAATGTTTGTAGGAAGCATCCCAGCCAAACTCCTTTGAGCATATCCTAATGAAGCTAAAAAGGATTGGGAGAGTGGAAAAGGTAAATGCCCAGAAGGTAAATTCATTGGCATGACCTGACCATTAAAACCATGAAGTGCAGTAGATGCCATCATGTTCACAAGATCTTGCTCTTCCTGATGCATCCCTTGCGCTCCAATAGTGGGGGAATGTTCTTCACTCATAGCACCTGAGCCTGAATCAGGGTGATAGATATTTGAACCATGGTTTAAGTCAGGAGCTGCATCAAAGCTTTGATGGGGTGAGGCATGCCGAACAGATGAGGGATCAACGCCAGAAGAACGACCAATACGGATCGGTTGTTCAGGTTCAAGATTCTTCCTCCTATTATGATAATGGCTATTCGTACCACTGTTCAACTCAGCCGGAGCAGGCTGGATTTTTCCACTATCTGATACTTTGTTACGCCTTCCTTGGGAAGAAATATCACCATACGTGTCAGTTAGTTCAGGACTGGAGCGTGTTCTGGCAAAGAGAAACCTTCTCTGAATGTCATGGACCAACTGATCAGATTTATTTCTCTGTGCCTTATCAAAACCCTGAGTAGAGTTAACCTCGCGTGCAGACTGATCAGACACCCTTGAGTAATTCAAGTTTCCAGAACTCTTTTGGCTTTGCGCACGAGGAGCTGCCATAATATCACCACCCTTAGACATGCTCTCTGATTGAGAATTCCCATGCTGAGGATATAAATTACGTAAACGGGTTTCTTCAACCTCAGTCTCACGACCAAACGATTCGTTTAACTTTCTGCCATTAGAATTGTTTCTTTGAATTTCAGTGCCAAGCAAACTATCCGGGGTTGATAATCCCAACCGCAATAAATCAGTGCCCGGTGCATCAGGACGAACACCGCTTCCATGCCGGTCCCATGTATTAAGAAAAAACTGATTCACTTCAGAAACTAAATTTTCCTTGGGGCAGTCAAGTAACCTCGCGAGCCTTTTGGCCCCAAATGAAAATGCACTTCGTATCCTAAAAAAATTACCTGAAACCAAGATATAAATGCAAATCAACAAGTATGCAACGATTTTCGCACATGATGAAAGCACAAAATAACAAAGCATTTTACTTTAAATAATCGGAGCAAAAACTAAAGTTGATAAGGATATTACCAATAACAGTAAAAATAATAAACTAAGGTGACAACGAGAACCACAATAATAGAACTATAGAAGCTTTGGGCTTGTCTTCAAAAACTACTGAACTATTTCACAGAATTGTTCCAAAACATTGTACACCTTGATTCTGAAACAGAAATTTTAATGGTAAACCCCATTTCTATATTCCTTGAAAACCACAAAATTAAACGAAACTTGGTACAAAAAGCTCCTGGCAACATTCTTTGACAACTAATTTAGAAAGTAATCAATGCTCTGAAACGACAGTGCAATTGCAAGCTCTAATGAGTGAAACCAAAAAAAGATACGAAAGACGAAATATTCCCGAATTGGCAAATTTGTGGCATTCCCCATTGGAGCCTCATTCTCTTTGGCATAGAGTTAATTGGAGCAAGTTCGGTGCACATTGGAACGGATGGAAGCCTCTATTGGCTCTTCCATCACGTATGCAAGCCAGTGGAAATTCATTCACAGAAGCTATCTCCTTTTCAGTCCCCGTATCCAATATGTGCTTGGAATGGGGGACAGGGTTCGGTCTGCAAATCTTTGGTGGGGAATTTCCTCCTGATAACTTTTTTCCTCATTTGTTCCGTCTTTTGGAAGAGCTCACAATGCTCCCATGTCTTCTTTTTGGTTTAGGGCGGGGGGTCGTTTCTTTTGGGACTTCATTTCCCGAGGATTCTTAATGATGAGCCTGCCAAATTACAAACTTGATTGATCAATTATCCTCATTTCATTCTTCTGATCATCAAGATCGTCATTCTTGACATCTAGAATCTTCAGGTACTTACTCCGTCAAAATCCTTCAATAAACTCCAACTCATATTCAGATTGATTTTTCTCTTTCACAGTTTAATTTGGAGGTCCAAGGTTCCGTCTTAAGTACAAGGTCTTTGCTTGGCCAAGCCCTCTAACTCGTTTGAAAACCAATGATTATCGGCAACGGCAGCTTTATCTCCCAAAGTGTGTTATGTGTTTGAGCAATGAGACCCACGATCACCTGTTTCTACAATTCCTTGTGGCAGGCATTTATGGTGCTCCTTTTTTGCGGTGAGGGGAACATAGCAGCATCTCTTGAACTATTCAGGATATGTGTATGATCATATAATGCGGGTTTTTGGCTGGGCAAAGGATGCTATCATGCTAGATCTTGTGGACTTGTGCAGTATTCAGTTCGCTGTAGAAATTTTGGATTGAGAGGAATTCCAGAATCCAGATCTTCAGGGACCATGTGTTATCTTCAGCCATTCTTTAAGCGAAAATCTCTTTTAACCGCCTATCTGGGCGTGAAGATTGGGAGTTATTATAGGCTTGCCTTAAGTGCATTAGCTAGGGATTGGAAAGCTGCTTTATGTTCCCTTCAGTGTTTGCTTTATGCATTGTTTTATAGCCATCTTGGCTTCTGCAGTTTTTAATTGATCTTTAGTTAGCCTCTTGGCAGTCTTGCCTTCGTTTTAATACAATTTTTTTCTATCCCAAAAAAAAGGACAATAAATTCCTTTCCAGCCTATGCTCCATCTTGCTCATACTTTTACACTTCCAAAATAAAATCTATGTAAACTTTTGTTGTCAATTAAAAAAATTCCTCATCATTAACTAAAACCATAAAAAGTAGCTTTCTTTCTAATTTGATGTGTGCTTTGCTTGTTCTCATATTAAGGGTTTGCTAGAACTCGAAACTATACATATGTATGTATATATGAATAACAATAAAAATAAAAGACACCTTAAACCACCAAACCCGTTGATAAGATTTTCGACTATACAAAAGGAAACGAAAGGCTATAAGAGATAGGCAAGATTTTTTTTTGGGTGTGTTTTCTATAACTCTTATGTCAGAATATAGCTCAAAAAATAAATAATCCTTTTTAGGTGTTCTACGAGCTGCTGCTCAATTGAAATACCACATTCCGTGCTTTTAACCCCAATCAAGCTGAAGAAACTAACTTCCTCTATAAAAGATATGGAAGAATTTCTTATGTATCAAGCCATAGGTACTCCATTAGTTCAAGTCAGCCGACGCCATACACCTCAAAATAACTATATAACAAATACAAACTGTCTTTATCTAATTTCCAATGATATTCTTCTTTTATCCAAAAAAAGAAATGAGCAGCAAACCAAAGCAGGAATTGGCTAGTAAGATTGTCAACAATACAAAATGGGAATTTCTTCGTATACCTTTACCTAAACCTAGCAAACGAAACCTTCAATATTAGCTCCTGCGCTCCAATCTGAGTGTTTAAAAATCAATACGGTCGTCTAAATAATTAATATAAAAAAATAATTTCTATAACAAACGAATTGTTTTTTTCGTTCCTATTGTCGGGGATCTTCTATAATTTCGCATGTGGGGGGTTATTTATTGGTTTCGTCCATTCATGGAAAGAATTGGGGAAGAAGGTCCCAAACTTTCTACCTATGATCGTCACGGACTGAATCTTTTCGTGAGTAAAAGGAAACAATTGTGACCAGCATGCCGACTCGCTTTCGGCTTTCCCCTTTGTAGTCCACGAAGGCCCTTTTATACAATCTGTTGGACACAATACTCAACACAATTACCGGCTCGGAAAGAGCACGACCCGGCCCTCACGTGCCCCCAAACGGTTCTGTTATTCAATGCAAACTATTGTTGGATTTATTCTTTTCTTTTTTCATAAAAGCAAACTCCACAAGAGTAGAAAATACAAACGGAATTCAGAACAGGACGCAAACGCCAAGGTCAGAACTAGATAGTTATATGTAAATACTTGAGCTCTTGGCCCTGGATGATCTAATGGTACCAAAATCAACCACAATAGTGTTGGCATGCAAAATACTAATGACCCACAATAATAATTCAATCAATAGAAATTATAAGTAAGGTCTCTAAGTACAGTAGTTTCTCCCAGTGAAGTATAGTAGTCAGCCAAGGGACTAGATTTGTTTGTTGATGTAAGGGATCTGTTTAATGTAGAAACATTAGGCTGGGTTTCCCCAGCAAAAACTCCCAATCCCTCGGTACAAATCCAGGTTCAGGTAGATTAAGGATAACATGGAAGTTCATTTGAAGCAATGGAATACTTTCCATTCACCAGGAACCACTTACAGGGAGAGACAATTTGGTTTCCCTAAAATTGTAAGATATAACTTTATATAGTGTTTTGATGCATATGAACCTAATTTCATGAGATATACTCAAAAAAAGTTACAATGGGAAGATTTGTTTGGCTATGTGCTATTAAACACCTATATACAAGACCCAATATTATGACTCCCACTGTCATTGTTGGCCTCCCATAAAACAAACAAATGACTGTTGTCTGACATTATACTTACGAACTTAAATCTGATGTGTGGTTTCTAACTAAGTCATAGCTTTCAACTTTATCAGAATAAAAATCACTTTTCTCAGCAGAAGGATTTCTTATCTCATGAGCCATACTTTACCCTTCTCAGTTCTCAACCCGAAGACCTTTTAAGTGAAAATAACAATAAAACTCCTTCACAAACTTATTCATAGTCCCTCAACAGACCCATGCATCCTACTACTCCCTCCATCCAGATTCATCGGTCTCTTTTTGAATTAAAATTTGGTCAGAAACAATTCACATTTTTACTAAAATCATGTACGTTATAATTTTACCAATTTGTTGCATTCATCAATTGATCCTATTGGGTGAAGTAATGAATAAGAGGTAGTTATGAAGACATGAGTTGAAGAGAGAGTTAATACAGAAGGGTAAATCTAGTACTTCATTGCCCAAAATTATACTAATAAATGCATTTCTCAAGAATTGTGCACAACTAAAAAGAGTCGGTTAAATCTGGACGGAGGGAGTATTATACTTGGTCTCTATTGTAAAGTATCTAAGAGAGATTTGTATTAACTGCCATATTACCAAAGGCGATCAAAAGAGAACAAATTAACTGTCAAATCGAGTCACTCAGATGGTTGCGAACCTTGCCCAAGACTTTCAGAGCACTTTCAGCTTCTCACTTGTCTTCTTAACCCACAAGGCGAGAAAATGACATGATAAGAAACATGTAATTGAGCAATTTCAACTTCGATTATTTTTCCTTTTCACTATAACACTTAACAACACATTTTACCTTTTAGCTTGTCAGAGTAAACAGATTAAGAAGCATCTCTGCATCTGAACTCGTCACTGATAGTTCTTAATTCATTAAATTTTGAAATGCATCACTGCTCATTGATAGTTACCATTACAAACATCAAGAAATTATCCTGAATACTGCAAATCATACAAAGTAAAGTCAATTCAAACTCGATGAAAACAACAAGGTCAAACTTCGAACCAGATGTGAACGACAACTTGATAAATTTGTCCATGCATGTTTTACCAGAAATCATTCATGAAGAAAGATGAATCTTTTAGATCACACAGACAATTATATATTGCGTAAAGTAGCAAAAGCAAATGTAAACCAGCAAAATCTAACAGAAGCCACTATGGTCGAAATATCAGAGCACACAGGATTAGTAAAATGATGGGAACTAGTAAAACTGTACAGTAAATCTCTAGGCATTCCTGAATTTCAGTAAGAAGCAAGAAGTTGAAATCGAGTACCTTTACTAACACTGCGCCCGAGGTTATTGCTCACGCGCAGAGGATCAATAACATTAAAGAATTTAGAAAGAAAAGGTTGCCCTTGATTTTCCTGGCCACCAGGAAAAACAGCATATACAGTGCTACAAGCATCAAGAAACAGTTTGCTGAGCAGCAACTCTCCACTGTCTTTACGAGGAGGTTCTGCTGCAGATTTAATAGCAAAATTAGTGCTAGAATATTCAGTTTGCCTCATATATAAGACTGAAGTGTGACTCAAATAGACAGCATATACTATATAAGAATTACCAGTTACATCTGGAAGTGAACTTATGGGAACTGGACCCCATAAACTAACACAGAAATTGTCCCAGTCAAAGACACTAAAGAACTCCAGAAACCGGTATAGAACCTACACGTGCAAAGGAAAGAGCTTCAGATAGAACATTCAAGGAATTGAGCCAATACATAAATGAAAATCCATAACTGTCACAACCTCAAGTGGTCCAGAAAAAGAGTTGTTGAAAACATGAAATATGTAAAGAACCAAGGTCTCCAGGGCATAAGTGGAGATAAGTCCATGGTGAGCACCGAGTATACGACTCTCATAGTAACACCAGGCTTTAATCAATATAATGCTACGCTTGAATAAGTGATTCTGATTTATCAGATTGTCAACCTACAGAGGTAGCTATACTGTTAGCACATTCCCAATGTGATTCAAGTTCAAAATCCATCAAAATTTTTGAGGCAAACATATGGCACACTTTACTAACCTCCTCGAGAAAGCAAAGGGTGCATAATCCACCAAGCTGGTTAAAAGAAATGTCAACCACAATGTTTTCCACAAGACACTTGATTATCTTCACCTGCATTTATGTGGGGTAAAAAATAAACACGTCAATAGATCACAGACAAATCCTAGACTAGGTTATAGTTATATATTAAGGCGATGCAGACAAGAAAATATTTAAAGTGTATTCAGGCTCAGGCTAACTCTTAACAGATAGTACTCAGAAAATGTAGACGAAAGCTTTTATGACATATACAAACGACAAATTTGCATTTTTATGGACCTAATCTCTCCAACAATCTGTTTTTAAAAGGTCTTGATGTTCAAAATATACATATATATATGCATTTCATATGTAACCCCGTAAAAATATCTAATAACGTCTCAAAAACCAGGCTTATCCAAAGAAAAAATTAAAATTCTTAATGCACAAATGGCAAAAATCTTACTAGCAGTATTCCATATCCACAAGGTAGTTCAAAAGCAAGTGCTAAGGGATTAGCCCTTTGAACAAGGAAAATATGCAGACATTCCAGTTTCTCAAAGTAACAATATACCACTTCATATCAAGGAGTAAGCATAACAATACAGCACAGAATCACATACACAACTCTAAGACTGCAGAATCAACAAATGTCTCCAAGGACTTTCAACCCCATCAATTCCCTACTAAAAGCTCAAACTCTAGGGATCACTTCACCTCATACTAACATGGGATCACAGATTTCTAAAATACAAATGACAAGTCGCGGAAAAAATCTTTTTATCTGAAAAAGAAAGGATAATCACCTCTGACATCTCAACCAGGCCAGTTCATATCAAGGAGTAAGCATAACAATACAGCAGAATCACATACACAAGTACACAACTCTAAGACTGCAGAATCAACAAATGTCTCCAAGGACTTTCAACCCCATCAATTCCCTACTAAAAGCTCAAACTCTAGGGATCACTTCACCTCATACTAACATGGGATCACAGATTTCTAAAATACAAATGACAAGTCGCGGAAAAAATCTTTTTATCTGAAAAAGAAAGGATAATCACCTCTGACATCTCAACCAGGCCAGTAAACTAAAATTTTAATTGTTTGAAAAGAAGTATACCCTAGCAATTGGGGAGTTGGATCAAATAACAAGATCTGGGTTGGTCCATAGTTATTAAAGGTGCGCCTAAGCGCTAGGCGCAAGGTTTGGACCTTGGTTTGGCTAGGCAAGGCCCTGTTTCAAAGACGAGGGACTAGGCGCCTAAGCCCTAGGCGTGAGCCTTGGTAAGGTGCGCCTAGGCGCAAGGCACGCTGTTGGAAAATTTTGACCATCTTTTAGACCTAATAAACAGATAATTTTGACAGTTTTAATCTGCCCAATAAATAGCGCAGCAGCAACGAGTAACGAGTCACGACGACACTAACGACTTACCAGCAAACGACTCTACCAGCAGCAGCGACTCCAGCAAGGAGGCCAGCGACCACCATCAGCCACCGGCGACCTTCAGACAAGCCTCCGGCGACCCTCTCCGGCTCAGGTCAGTCTTCTTTTAACAATTTTTTACGTCCTTTTTCCCAGTTATTTCTTCTTTTTTATATACCCTTCTCTGTTCTTTTTGGGTCGATTTTGACCATGATATTTCTTCTTCCTACTGTTTTTCGTTTTTTGCATCAGGCCCTTCTGTTTTTATTCAGGCCCTCCTGTTTTTTACGCGAGCCCATAGTTATTAAAGGCGCAAAAGGTGTGCCCGGGGCGCAAGGCACATGCCAGAGTGACGAAGCCTAAAAAACTGTTTTAAAATAAATATATTCTAATATGCTCTATTATATTAAAATTATAGGTTTTTATCAAAAAATCATAAATATAAATTATGATATCATGCATAAATGTAACTTGAACAGCTATTATAAAAGAAGAAAGATCAAAGAAAGGAAAAAGAACATGAAAAAAGGAAAAAATAGAAGCAAAAAGGCCAAATAAATAGCATCTTAAAGATAATGAGATAAAAATGTGATATTAAAAACTTTAAGGGCATAATTGTTAAAAAAGTAAACATAGAGCGGGAGCTAATATGTTAAATTGGAACTTTCATAACCTAGAGAACATTAGAATCGGGCAGTCACTCGATCTGTGCAAGATCGACCGCAACGTCACTGCCTTATTCTCCCTCTCCTCAGACGATCTCACAAGGCCGACTACCTTCATCCCCGGTGACTTTCTCCATCCGTCGTTTCTCTTTCCCTTCCTAACCCCCTCTTTCTCGCTTCCACTCTCTTCGTCGCCTCTCTTTCTCAGCTACGTCCGGGGGCAAATCGGCATCGGCAGTCCATGTTTGAGGTCAAAACTGTGCCTAGCGCCTAGGGGCACCTGAGCAAGGCTCTCGCCGGCCTAGGCCGCCTTTAATAACTATGCACGAGCCTCTTCTGTTCTTTTCTTTCAATTTTTTTCTTTCCTTTTCACAGTTCTTTCTCCCTTTGACACTTTCATCCCTATATTTTTTTTTTTAATTCATAGTGTTACTTTGATTAGAATTCCTCCCCTTCTGTTCTCGCTGTTCATTTTTTGATTAGGATCAAGTACTAATAGCTACAAAACAGCCGGGATGAAAGTATTGCACAATTGTCGATCCCACTACCGAAGACAAATGTTAACTTCCCTGTATTTTTGGCTCAAAAGAATCATATATAGGGTAAAACAACATTTGGTTCGAGACTATTAACCGTAAGAAGTGTCCCCCTAGTTTAGAGAAGAGCTGAAGCAATATATGCGTCAAATAGCGAACAGTAAAGAGGATGCCCACGTTGAGAAATTTTTGAAGAGTTTCATGAGATGAGCTTCAAAAGCACGCAATCATTCGGCTTGTGGAAGTAGTCAAGCTTTTGTTCCTATTTCAGAAATGCCACCACCAGCAAAGAGTCGGAGGGAAGGATCTATAGATCTTGACTTCTCTCTAGACCCCGAAACTGCTGAAGAAAAAAAAAAGCAAGATGATAAATCAGGTGGTCAATAGATCTTTACTTTCTCTCCAGACCCCAAAACTGCTACACTGAGGAAAAAAAAACGAAAGCAAGATGATGAAGATCATGCAAAAGCAATTGAGGGATGATGTCGGAATTGCTTTCAATGTTGTCAATTATATGAGCTTCAACGCTATGATTGAAGCTATTAGACAGAATTGCTTTCAATGTTGTCAATTACATGAGCTTCAACGCTATGATCGAAGCTATTAGACACTATGGCCCAAGCATTAAACCACCATCTTTTCATGAGGTTAGGGTTCCTTGCTAAAACAAGAAGTGCAAAATGTTAATCAGACGATGGAGGACACAAATAATAGTCGTCAAAGCCCTATGATGTGTGATGGATGGAAGGATAAGAGGGAGAGGACTTCGATCTAACATTTTAGTGAATTCTCCTAAAGGCAGCATGTTCACTAAATCAATTAATGGGTCAGAGTATACAAAAACCGGGGAGAAAATGTTAGAGCTTCTTAGTAAGATGGTAGAGATGGTTGCAAAGCAAATGTTGTTCAAGTTGTTCACGGATATAACAATTTTAATTTGTTTGATGAAAGTATTCCTTTCCTTGCTTTAACAGGTGACTTATTGATGGCCAACTATCTCAACCTCTATTGGACAACATGCGCGAGACATTGCTTGAATTTGATACTTGAAGATATTTAATAGTTATCGAAATCGTTCGATTCAGGATACAAATCGTACAATTCGGTTCGATTCACACACTTTTAGATATGAATCGCATGGATGAATTGGAAGTGCCTCGAGAATCGCATGTCAGTTTCGCGGGTCAGTCGGGTCCGGACTCAATAAAAACCCTTAGAAACCTTTTTCTTTTCACGACTTCTCGCTACCCACCGGAAGTAAACTCCAAGGCGAGAACAGCAACCCATCATTTTTGCCGTAGAAGTCGGCTTGTTCGTACGTCTCTCTAATATCTCTCTTGCTCTATTTTTTCTGATCCATTTGAGTCTTTTTCCTCTCTCCTTTACAGTTTGTTTTTTTACCTTATTATAATTTATAAAGTACAAACTTTAATTATACTTTAGTAAAAATTTAGTATTAAACTACTAGTATCTAAGTATGCAAATTGTAAATTTGTAGTAGTAAAAAAAAGAATGATAATAGTGTACGAGTACAGTTACCAAGTATAAAGATTTTTTTTATATAATTTTGATTTATGAATTTATGATTTAATTAAATATAAATATAATGTTCTCCTAGGGTGTGTTCACTGTGCATATTTTTCCCACTAAGTTTGAAAAACAGTCAAAAATGATATTCCCTACGTTAGTTTCAAAAACATTGTTTTCTCTCTCATACCTACTCTTTTTACATACCCCTATATCCACATTTATATCATATCAAACATCACATAAAATTGCAACTATCAATCTCTCTCTTTCTCTCAATCGCTGTCATATAATTATTTAAATCTTAAAGGGAAAATAGATAATTTAAATCTTAAAGGACAAATAGATAATTTAAATTTTCACCAAAAACAAAACAAAACCAAAACCAAGACAAAACAAAAACAAAACTATGCCAAAAATCAACTATCGAAACGCACCCTTAATCTTTTTTCCTTGCTTTCTTATGAATTATCATTTACCATGATAATTAACTTTTTGTGGGTACCCCTTATTACATGATTAGTGCTTTCAAATCAAATTTGATTGACAAATGGATTTATTTTAGTTATTAATTGTGATAATTTACGATTTTGTTCTGAACATTACGAGGCTATCATCAGAGCTAAGTAAACGATCGTCAAGAGTTTTAATGATGATTTCAAGTAAAAGGAGATTTTTGAAATAATAGCTGCACGATGGAGTGTTCGTTACACCGGCCTTTACATGCAGCCAACTACTTTTGGAATCCATAATTCTTTTACAAGAATGAAAACATTGAGGGGACGCAGAATAGGCCTCACAATTACAATTCATTACCTATTAACCTACCCTACCCTACCCAACCCAGCTAATTAAAGCCCAACCCATTAAGCTAATAAGTTGAAATAGGTAACCCACTCTAACCTATTTATCTAAGTGGATTGACCCAGGTCAACCTATTTATCCAATTAAAATTCTCCTCCCTTCTCCTCTCATGTTCTCCTCCATTCTCTCCCCTCTCCCCTCCGGCGCTGAAGAGAGCATGCCACCAGAGCTCATCAAGTTTGTCCGGTGCTGCCAAAACTCATCGGAGCATCTACGCCACCGCCAAAACTCATCGGAGCTAATGAGAGCAAATAATCCAACATTTGATTCAGGAATTCGAAGCCTCACTGCTCCAAAGACATTACGGACTTCAACAAAAGCCACTCGCAAGTGGGAGCCAATTGACTAAGGATAACACTTCTAGCTTCACGTTTCTTTATATGTGATCAGTGTTAGGATTAATAGTGCTCCAATCCCATTTTGGTCATTCAGTGTGTTCATACCCCATCAACCATGCAAAGATAAGATCAGATTCTTTCTTATCAAATGTCTCCAATCAGATCGCAGAACTTTGTTAGTCCTCTCTGATCGGAAATGAGAGCAAGTAACCTATTACTTGGCCTTGCAGCACTGTTCCTCAAAGACCGGCGCTAGAGTGGGGGGACTCTGCCAGTGATGGGAAAGACGAAGGCGGACAAGATCTGGAAACCCACATCCCAGTCTCGATCGAAGCTTTGAAGTTAGGGGATGATGATAATGGTGGTACTCTGTTTACAAACATCCGGTAAACGACGGCTCTTTCCACCTGTTGGCGGCTTTCGCAACTTCTAGGCTTCTAGCTTGCACCAGAACAAAGTCCCGACTAGTACGCCATATTTTTTGTTTTCAGTTTTAAACTAAAAATAACAAACTATTGTGTTACCTAGGTTAACCCAACCAAATTGACCTATTAACTAAATAGGTTGTGATGGGTTCCAACCCAATTTAACCTATTACCTACTTTAACCCAACCAACCCAAACCAACCTATTTCATCCATTTGACAGGCCTAATGAAGAAGTTGTTGATGGTTTGTTTGAGTGGATTAAGAGGCTAATAGCGGATGCTGCTATGCATGATGAAATCATTGAGGAGATAGCGGGTAAGTTTACTCAATTCAGTTGCATCTAAGTATCTTCTACTTTACTTGGTGATCGTTAACCAAAACTAATTTAATGTCAACACAACAGCTGAACAAAAATTCGCAATTAAGATCCTTAGTCTACCATGTAGCTCCACCAGAACTGAGCGAAGTTGGAGTTTCTTTGAACACACAGGTTCATTTTCTTAGTGACTTCTAAGTTCGAACACAATAGAGAACCTGTTTTAGAAGGAAATATTGATATCATGTCCAGGTTTTAATCTGATATGTTTAAACATGAACATTTTGCAGCTTCATAGCAAGAAGCGAAATAGGTCGACTCAATTTCGTTTGAACGATTTAGTCTTTGTGAAATAATAGAGTGCTAAAGCATAGATATAATATACGAGACACTATTGAACCCATCTTATTGGATGACATTGATGAGAGCAATGAGTGATTGACCAGAATGGCTGAGGATGAGGATGAGGATGATGATCAAGACCAAGTCTTCGACAATGCTGATTCATTGACATGGACTTCTGTTGCTTATTGTTGCTCGGGTAGGAGAGCCAAGTCATCATACTAGATCGACAGCAAGAGCACCTCCAAGTGCTATGGCTAGAACCATGAGAGGGAAAGATGCTGGTCCAAATTCATCCCATTCTACATCTACTCTTGACCTTATAGATGAAGAGGATGAGGTCGAATTCGAAGAGGCTGACCAAGCTTATGTGGAAGAAGAAGATTTGATTGATGACGAGGAATGATGGAGGATCCTAGGATTGAGATTTAGAGCCATGTTTGACCTATGAACTTCTAGTTATGCTTGTTTGTTTGCAGTTTAACCTCATCAATTTGTTATGCTTATTTACTTGTTTAGACTAATTGTTTTGTCATTGTTCACATGTTTAGACATCTTCTCCAACTTCCGACTAATAACATTCTTTGATTTACTACTTGCACTTGTTTATTGTTTATGTTGATGTTGTATATAACTATACTATGTTTTAGTAATTCTTAAAGGGTCTCTGTCCACTTCGTCACTTGGGTGTGCGCTCTCCTTGGGCCTAGGCCCGGGCACACCTTTTGCGCATGCGCCTTTAATAACTATGGGTCGGTCGACAGACAACTACTCTTCATAGAGGCTCTCCACATGCGGAGCCCTTGGCCCTTCCAATCCTTATTCCAGTGGAATGTCACACGTGACAAAATACATCAATTTTTCTTTTCCTTTATCTGTATTTTACTTGGACCCAGTGTTTGAATAGAGTGTTATAGTCTCTTAAGTTCATTGTTCCTAGGTAACTCAGACTAGAAGGTTGAACAAGTAGAAAGACTGCACTCTTCTCTATAGAGAAGTAAGAGATGGATAGGAACGTTCTGGCAAAGGAATTTTCATATTTCCAATGCATCATGGCAAAGAAATTACGTAAGTTAATGAAAAAAACTAGCAGAATTGAAAATTCATGCGCACAAAGTTATGGTACAGACTGCAGAGGATATTCTTCTCCTTGAAAGAGGATAAAAGAAGCAAAGGGGTGGCTGCGCAATCAAAATCCCCAACATAAAAATTGATGCTTGATGAGCAGCTCTACTTAACACAGTTTATAAGATCTTCACACAACTCTAGATTCAAGAAGGAAAACCCTCTAATCGTCAAACCCCAAAAGCAAGACAATCACCCAAAATCAACATAGATTTGAAAGAGTTCATGACTGTAAATCACAAATTCAACTTATTTGGAGACCAAATTCCAAGAGAGAACACAGTTATGACTTCTTAAACCCAAATTGTTAGATCAAACTCAGGATGTTGCAAATATAAGAAAAGGAAATTCAACATTGACCTTTCCATGAACCAACCTACCGATGAAAAATCCATTTAACATTTTTCAATTCATTCCGCCGGGGGGGGGGGGGGAGGAGAGACTTTTCCCTACGAAAAGCAAACTTTGAACACGGCACTTAAAACACAATTCTACTGATAGCTAGACTTCATCTATAACTCTACAAAAAGGGGATAAGCGGTGGACTGGCTCTTAAATTACCAGGTATTCGGTTGACAAGGCAAAAACTGCCCAATTTCCATTGAGTAATAGTGGAGGGTGCATGTTTATTTATTCATTAATCAATCTAATCATCAAAATGAATCAGTCGAGGGTATGCCATAATAAGATCGTATCCGACATGCCAAGGTATTCAAGAAACATCGTGAATCAACCATGCAAAAGAGGAACATATTTTGATTGTTATGCAGTGGCTAAAAGATAAAGATGCTGGATTCACGATACAATATAATTCAGGGAAGCACATGTCCATAACATCAACCAGGTGCAGGTATTGATGCACTTTGAAAAGTCCGTGAGGAAATGAAGGTTAAGTAAAACAAATCCAACCCCACAAATAGACCAAACTTGGCAGCATAAGTCGATGCAAGGTACAATATTGCATATTGCCGGTTAAATAGAAGAATGGTTAAATTAAGGGGATATAAATATACGAGGTCAAGAGAATCAATTTATCAACAAGAAATCAAAGGTATTATTCAGACATACTTCAGCTTGGATGTACTGAACCTCCTTCACATGAAACTCAGCATTCTCATTCTTCTCCTCAGTTTCAAGCATATCCCGAACTTCAGTAGCCCATGTGTCTTTTAGGGTTTGGTTATTACTGAAGGCTGTCAAGTCTATGTCTCCATCAGGTAAATATGTCTTAAGGGGAACAGACCCAAACGTAAAAACCTACAGAATATTACAACAGTATTAGAGAACAAAGATAAGAAATAGACAAATTTTAGCAAATAGAATTATGCACCATACATGATAAACATTATAATTATAAGATAAAGTGACATTAAATAAAAAATGGTTAATAGCTAATGTCAATTGATATTTGGACTGTTGTATATCCACAAGATAGACTTCACCGAAGAATATCAATGACTATAGCTTTCGACAGAAACAGAAAATCCATAATACTTTGCAGATGATTTAACAGGCTTTTCCAAGCATGAGAAACTACTGAGACAAATAAAAAGCCATAAAAACTGCATAATCAATCATCAAGCCCTTGAAACTTAGGGGATATCCTTGAAATTCTTCGAGCTATAATCAACAGTAGTACAGGATATGACCCGATGCTACTAAGTTTTCTATTCCTCCGCTTACTCACGTTCCCTGCTTCTGCTCTGTTGTTGCAATTCAGAGCATCTGTAAAGCAAAAAAGGTTGCCCGAGAAAACCTAATGCTAACAACAAGTGCAGCTCTTACTCTATTGGTGTTCCAAGTCAACAGGAGTTGACAAAACCAACTACAACAACGAGAGCCAACTACACTTACGGTATTTGCCAGACAAACCAATGATCGCTGCACTTATGGTATCTCATGACCTACATATATCTTCTTACTGATCGGAAAGGCTATTGACTAGATTCAACAGGAGAAAATACGACAAGATGTATGAAGATTCATCAGACGAAGAGGAAAATGAGAGAAACCAAATATTTCCTAGAAGGCAACACTAGCTGACGCCCATAAAGATGCCATGTAAACCACGGAATCCCAAAAAAAAATCAGTGAGAAGGCCTAAATATTAAGGAATCTAGAGTTCTTTTCCTTCCATAAGCACCACAAGGCTGCAACCACTTCAAATTTCAAAAGTGGAGTGGCGTTGTCACATTTCACTTCACCAACTGCAACTGGAGTAAAGAACCTAGAAATTTGGGGTTCCGGCCTCCCCTATAACCCAAACATCACGCTCCGTTCCTTTCAAACGATTGAGTATGTTCACTAGAGCTACAACTCATACCAGATAAGGCTTTTGAAAGGGCTATTACATGATGGCTAGGTCTACCTACCTTATTAACGATATGACCCACTCTTGGGGACGAAGAACATCGGAGAGCGGACCAAAACACTTCAACGTACAGACAAATGCTATCCTGATTCTGTTATATATGTTTCAATACTAGTTATCTATTTTCTCTTATGTATCTAAGGTCTACACCTAAGGTTACTAAAATATTAGCTCATTCTGTAACAAGTAGCACCGCACTAAACAAATCTTAGTCTCGTAATTGGATATGAAAAAGTAAATGATATGCTTTTAACACATGTTTATTAATAGCACCAAAACTACCTCCGCCAGTAAATCATAAGCACCAGCAAGAAGAAGAAGAATATCAAACAGAAAGGACTCACCTGACAAGGAAAGCACTTCATAATAAGACGCTGCACATAATCAGCAACGGCATTTCTACGCTCTTCTGATGGTTGGTTGGGCTGAATACATGCAATAAGCTCTGCAGTCCTCTCCTCAGCCTTTAACCATCTATCAGTATCCAACACTTCTATCAGTGGACCTGCATTGGGCAATAGCCCATTCAGCGATAACCCTCCTCCTCCTCCTCCTCCTCCTCCTCCTCGTTCTCCCTGCAGCCATCCATCATGTTCGCCCATGCAATGGATCTCTAACTAACTTAAATTCTTCACCACACAAAAAATCAACAAACCCACTTTTCCAGTATCAAACTAAAACATTAAAACCTCACTGTTTTACACCTCCCCAACTGCAAAAATTACAGATATATTCCATCCAACACTAAGAATTACACTTGCCAGATACAGAACAGAAAATCAGCATACCCAACACTCCAGAAAATAAAAACTGGGTACTTGTGGAATCGTGACATATAAAGATAAATGAAACCCTCAAAAAATGATAAGTTTTCAACTTTGACTTGTCCAATATAGTACTGTTGGGGAATTAGGAGTCAATTGAAGCAAACAATTAGATTAAAATGTCAAAGCAGAGATATCTCATTACCAAAAAAACTGTTCCTGGGAGGACCCAAAAAGAGCAATCCAGGAAACCCTAAGAGAGAGAAAAGTCCATTTTTTTATCACACAAATCAAGTTAAATTGTCACAAAAAGACCCTAAAGCTGTCAAATAATTTATAAAGATCACTGGCAAAATTAATGTTATTAGGGTTTCAAAAAGATACAAATTTTGGAGTGGGGATCGTGAAACCTGTATGTGCGAGAGAAAAGAAAGGAATTCAAGGAAAAATCGAAGCTTTTTTCCCTTCGACGAGATTAAGGTTCGCGATTTCTGCAGATTGGTTTAGAGAGAGAAAGTTAGAGAGAGAAACAAAAGAGGTGTATCAAACGAGCTTGTACGGCGATGGAAATTTGAAGTTTTTACACAAAAAAGAAAAGAAAAACTTGTCAATGATGATGATGGAGGTTGTAGGGGAAAGGGGGAAAATTAAAAGATAAAATGAAAAGAGAAAAAGAAAAAGAAAAGGGAAATAAATAATTATTAATTATTAATTGCTGTTTCCAATGAGTAGACATTTTTTGTTGGTTTCATGATTGGGCTCAGCAAAGAGTGGCGTATGTTGTTTTACTGGAGCCCTAATGGGTTATATATATTGGGCCTAAACTTAATATTGACATGCCCATGGTCTGTTCTAAGTTGGGTGGATGTGATAAACCAACCCACCGAAAATTATACGGAGTATCTAAGCACTCCGTGTTAGGAATGACATAATGCACATAACGGTTATAAATTATACATATATAATATTAACTTTTATGTGCATTACTAATTATGTTATATGCATATTTTATAACGTTTATTTGCATTAAAACATTCCATGAGGAAGGAGTGTCTAGGCACTCCATATAACGATTGCCAACCCACCCATCAACCATTTTCAAGTAGGGCTGTGCAAAAATTTTCAAAAATCGGATTAATCGAATAAATCAACTGAACTAGCAAAAAAGAAACTGAATCAAGTATTTGGTTTGATTTTAATTTTAAATATTTTAAAAACTGAATAAATGGATTGGTTACGATTTCGAATATACTATGTGCTAAATTAACCAAATCGAATCGAGAAATGATACACTTAGATGAGACTCGTGACCTAGGTATAAATGTTGGTCCCGCTAAAGCTCAATATAGGCTAGAGGAGGGGAAGGTGAATAGCCTATTTAAAAATTCTTTCTTTAAACAGATAACTTGTGAAAATATCACCCTTTAAAGAATATCAGAGT
>JAOWAN010000051.1:12025436-12043507 GCA_028566635.1 Lobelia cardinalis | reverse complement strand
TCCTTGAAATGATGAGATTCTTGGCTTGATTTTCTCCCTTGGCATGATGAGATTCTTGGACTTCATTTTCTTCCTTGACATGATGATGCCCCCCTTGATTTGATTTATTTTGAGAGAGAAAGTCTTCATTTTTGTCTATACTATCATTCATCCTACAAAACAATTTATATGTTACATTACTAATATGTAAAATGTAACATTTGAATAAGCATATTTATTTAAATGTAAGTAACATTTTTACAAATGTCACTTTGATTCTTTATTTAATTTGAAACTTCCTAGTAAAACTTATTATTTACTAGGGTCAAAAATGGGGTGTCTACACCAGTCTCTTTTGGCAAACCTTATTCAAGGTTGTGGGAACTAATCTCCACTTGAGTACAGCTTATCATCCCCAGTCTGATGGCCAGACCGAGACAATGGTATAAGTGGCTTCCTCTAGCTGAGTACTGGTACAACACTAGTTACTACTCAGCTTTACAAATGACTCCTTATGAAGTCATCTACAAATGTAAACCTCAATTGGCCATCCTCCATCAAGTTCCTGATACTGCAGTGGGAGAAGTTAGGGACATCCTCAAAGAGAGAGCTGATATGGCTACAACACTTAAAAATAATCTCTTGAAGGCTTAGAGTAGGGTGAAGTCCCAGGCTGATAAGCACAGAACTGAGAGGGAATTTGGGGAAGAAGATTGGGTGTTCTTGAAGCCACAACCCTACAAACAGGTCTCCTTAGCTCAAAATAGATAGATGAAGCTAGCTCCTAAGTTTTATGGACCATTTCAGATTAAGCAAAGAATAGGAAAGGTGGCCTATAAGCTGGAGTTACCCCCACAAGCTAAGATTCATCCGGTGTTTCATGTGTCACTGTTAAACAAGAGGATTGACCACACTATACATGTAGAGGCGCAGCTGCCAGCCTTGGGATTGGATGGTCAGCTACTATCTGAACCGGTGGCCGTCTTGGATCGCCGTTTGACTAAAGGACCAGGAGGCACTCCTCTCATGATGGTTTTAATTCAATGGAGCACATCCACACCAGAAGCTGCGACCTGGGAGATGCTTCCTGACATCTTGGCAAAATACCCTCATTTCAATCCTTGAGTCAAGGATTATTTCAAGGGGAGGGGAATGTTACGAATAGGGCACTCAATTTGGGGGTGACCGTTGGAGGCCGGCTCTTTCAATAAATTGGCGCACGGCGTCGTTTAGCTCTAGTAAGGTCACAGTTAGTTTGTAACGGAATGGGGAGTCTGTTAAGTAGTTCTGTTAGTATGTCGTTAAGTCCTGGCAATGTACAAAACGTGATCGCGTGTGTTGCTGAAATCATCACCTTGCCTATATTAGCAAGTGTAAGGGAGTATTTTTGTTATGAATGAGATAACCAACTTCTCTCTAAATTTCTTCCCACGTTTCTCTTCTTCTGCTCTATCCCTCCTCTATTTCTGCTTTATCTCTCCTCTATTTCTTCCTCAATCTCCTTCTCAATTCTTACTCTATTTTCTGCAAATTAATACGATTGTACCATTGAGCTAGTTGTAGCAATTCAAACTTGAATTCGCCACAAGGTTCTATCTTCCCTCTAGGAAGAATGGAATTAGTTCATAATTGAGACGAAATAAAACCAAGTATTAATCATAGACATGGAACCAATTGAAGAGCAGAAAAGAAAACTATAGTTCTCCCTTTCCAGCTCTCAAGAACGGCCCTACGTCTCCCAAAAAGTCTAATCCTAAGTTTTTAGAACTTTTGGGCTAAAATACCTAGAATAGGAAAATTCCTAATTAATTCTAAAAAGTCAAATTACATAAATAAATATAAAATAAAAATTCTAATATGTCTTCACGCGTTTCTGAGGTAATTAGACTTCCAAAACCGGCCTTGAAGAGTCCCAATCGTGAAAGGATTGCAATTGATACAGTTTCCAAAATTGGCTTTCTGGTGCGAGCGCTGCTACGCTCTGCTTGGGAGCTGCTACGCTCGAACGCTGTAACGCTGCTTTCGAGCGCTGCTACGTTAGCACTTTTTCCAGCTTCTTTCCACTTTTGACAATTCAGCCCCTGCACTTTGTACTTTCATCAGATTTGCTCCTAGGCCCGTGTAATTACCAAAACACTAAAAACACATCGAAATTAACATACTTAGGCATGGAAAAGAGTCCTAAATAAGTTTATACACTTATCAACAGCACATAGATCATTTACTCAAGAGTCAAAGGGGTAGGCCACATGGAAAGCTACAGTACTCAAGAAATAATAAGCAAAATATGAACAGATTACTTATATTTGCAGAAATTAAAGAGAGAGTTAGAAGTACATACCAGATATGTAGAGAAGATTTGAAGAGAAATCGATGTTTAATCGAAGGAAATATATGGAACATTAAGCTATGGAGGTTTGGCTCGAAAGAGGGGTTTCTGTTCTTTTGAAAATGGAGAAGTGTGAAAAAGTGTTAAGGAAAGAAATTTGAAAAAGGTTTTATTTTGGGTAAAGGCGCACGATAGAAAATCCCAAAAAGAGGTAAAAAGGAAAATTAATACTATTTTAATGAAATAACGGCTGACACCACTAACGAGGTAGTGGGCCATGCAGTTATAAGGAATGTTTGTCGTATCCCTTCTCCGAGGTTTTCACAAAATGACGTAGTTTTGACCCAAAAATTTTGGAGGACTCGTGGTGTACTGCCACGTGTCCAAAACGGTTTTATTTTTGAAAAGAAGACTAGGGAACTAATTTAACTAAACTAAGAGAGATAGAGATACAAACAGAGGTCTTCTTATTCGGAGGCCTTGATTCCAGTAATCGGAGGACTCTTGATCGGATGACTTATGTTTATTCGGATGACTTGTTTCCTGCAAGCTAAAACAACACTAAACGCACTTGTTAGTAGACTTTGCAAGAACTCTTCCTTTATAGTCAGCAAGATTCAAATAAAGTGAAGAGTTTCTTGTGAGCTCAAGCATTCAAATCAATCATTCTAAGTTCACCTCTCAAGAAAGCAAACCTTGTTGAATCTAGGGCCTTTGTGAGGATATCCGCTAACTACAACTCTGTAGAGATGTATTGCAGTAGAATGTTTCCCTTTTCAACATGGTATTTGAGAAAGTCATATCTGATGTCTATATGCTTTGTTTTGGAATGAATGACAGGGTTGTGAGATATTGAAATAACAGACGTATTGTCAAAGTAGATGGGGGTCTGAAGAATTCGAATGTTGTAATCTTCAAGTTGTTGCTTAATCCACAGGATTTGGGCACAACAACTACCAACAGCAATGTACTCTGCTTTAGTTGTTGAAGTAGACACTGATGCTTGTTTCTTACATGCCCAAGACACCAATCTGTGGCCAAGAAAATGACAAGTACCACCAGTGCTTTTCCTGTCTATAGTACAAGCTGCAAAATCAGCATCAGAGTATCCTACAAGATCAAAGTTAGTATGCCTTGGGTAGCATAATCCTAAATTAGGAGTTCCCACAAGGTATCTGATAATCCTTTTAACAGCTAATAAGTGAGATTCATTAGGATCAGACTGAAATCTTGCACATACACACACAACAAACATAATGTCAGGTCTACTGGCAGTAAGGAAAAGAAGTGTTTCGATCATACCTTTGTAGAGTGTAGGATTTACACTTTTACCTTTCTCATCCTTTGAGAGGCTTCCACCAGTAGCCATGGGTGTGCTGAATGAATTATCATTTTCCAAACCATACTTCTTAATAAGATCTTTAGTGTACTTGGTTTGGTTGATGAAGATTCCTTCAGGGAGTTGCTTGATTTGCAGTCCCAAAAAGTAAGTCAACTCACCCATCATACTCATTTCAAACTTGTTTTTCATAAGTTTCTCAAACCTTTTGCACAAAGCCTCATTAGTAGAACCAAAAATAATATCATCAACATAAATTTGAACTAAGAGTGAATTACCTTTGTGTTCCATAATGAAAAGTGTAGTGTCTATTTTACCTCTTCGGAATCCTTGTTCAATCAAGAATTTTGACAAGGTCTCATACCATCTCTTGGAGTTTGTTTGAGTCCATACAATGCTTTTTTTAAGTGATAAACGTGATCTGGATTCTTTGCATCCTCAAAGCCAGTTGGTTGTTCCACATATACTTCTTCCTTAAGGTCTTCGTTGAGAAAAGCACTCTTCACATCCATATGAAATAGCTTGAAATCTTTGTGGCTGGCATATGCTAAGAACAATCTCATGGCTTCAATTCTTGCAACAGGGGCAAATGATTCTTCAAAATCAATTCCCTCCTTGGTACAAGCTCCCAGACTTTACACCTTTCAAATTGTTCTAGCTCCTCCTGCATTGAAGCTACCCAACTTGGATCCTTCAAGGATTCTTCCATAGAGTTTGGAATAATCTGTGATACAAATGCACCTGCTAACATTCCTTCTTCTCTCATGAAACTTCTGGTCTGTCATCCAGCAAAAGGGTCACCACAAATGATATTGGACATAGGGTGGTCTCTTAATTCTTTCACTTCTCTAGGCAGGCCAGAGGTTGAGGTCATGGTTTCATGAGGAGTGTTAGGGTTATCAGGGTTAGTGTTTTGATCTTGGCTTAATCATCCATCAACCACCAACCACCACCCCCACCACTGTCAAAAGATCACCACCACCAACCACCAACCCAGATGTAAAATACCTAGCACATTTTCAGAATCATACTCTTCCTTTTTCTAACTTTACATGAATAAATTATTAGTTAATCGAACATAAAACTTCAATAAACTGAACCAATCAATACGCAGATTCTAACACCCTTAAAAGAACACTTTTTTACACAGATCTGGTTTGAAACCCGCATCTTCTTCTTCTGGAACGGCCACCGTCAACGCGATGATGGCACAGCAGCAGAAGACAGAGGAAGATGAAGAGGCAAGTGATGGTTGATTTGCAGATCAAGTTCAAAATCGGTTTCTAGATTTACAAATCAAGTTCAGAAACGAGATGGTTGATTCTACATCTTCTTCGATGGCAGCTTCAATCTGAAGGAGAACGAAACCCATTGCAGCTATGCCACGTTGGTAATTGAGTTATGAGCCTTGCGCGATACGTCGTGCTCGATTCGTTTCAATCGGTGACCTTGGAACTTGATTTGGTGGCGATTGAGGATGAGGGTTGTGGTTCGTTTAGTTGCAGACTGCAGTTAGTGGGATGCGGTAGAAGGAAAAGAGGAGCAGTGGAGAAAGGGAGGGGTGGCCGCCGGAATCTATAGAGAACGTGGGCTGTGGGTGTGATTGGACCTGGGGATTTTGAAGCCATAAAACCCAAATTAATTGAACCCAGATTGTTGTTGTTCTTCTACCATATCCTAAACCCAGATTGTTAAACCCATCTCCCATCTCCGATCTGGTATGATGATTATGATTACAGCAGAAAGATGCTCTATGAGTTGGTGTTGAAGATCGTGATGTTGTCTTTGAAGGATTATTTGCAGAAGGTCAAGCAGTTGGGGTAGAAGAGCGGGCCGCGAGTACTGTTGGAGTTGAGGACCGCTTTGGAGGAGCCATGGGAGTAGTAGCTGCCAATGATTTTTTGAAATTAATGTCTAATTATTCTCTAATTAAAGTAGGATATAATCACTTATTTTTAATTATGATTAGATAAATACTTTTTTGTAACTATTCTTTAATTATTTTTTTTTGAAATTAATGTCTTTTATTTTGTTGATAATTAATGAATATTATATTAAGATTAATTAGATAATTTTTTAAACATATTTTTATTTTCACATGTATATATATTTTTTGTTTTTCATGTTTTAAAATTTAAAATATTTTTCTATTTTTTATTAAAAAGATACATTAATCATAATATAATATATAATAATTTATCTTAATCTATATTATAAATTAGAGCGGTTGATGTTGACATCCGTAACAATAATTTTGGGCACAAATCTAAAAAAGAAAACAACCGTAAAAAAAAGAAGGTGGGAAGAAAAAGAAAATGTGTTAGGTTGTGTGGAGATTTATTTGTGTGTGTGTGTTGAAGACAGAGAGTGTGTGTGTGTGTGAGAGAGAGAGAGAGAGAGGGGTGGAGGGGGCAGTTTCTGACTTTGTGTTTGGGGGGAGGCGGGGTTAGGGGTAGCCGGGTAGGCATATGTTTAGCTTAGTAGGTATGTATTTTTTTTATTTGAAAAATATGTATAAAATAATTTATGTGTTTTGTAATTAAAAAATATGTATAAACTAATTTACATAATTTTAACAGCACTTTTTTTTAAAAAAATTTGAATACTATTTTTTGAATCTTCTTTTAAAAGTTTCAATATTTTATTTATATGGCTTTTTTGCACCATTTGGAGTTTAATCACTGATATTTTTCTAAATCGTTCTCCCAAATTTAGTCATTGATAATTTCAGCGCTGTGCCCTCGGGGCATTCACTAGTATTATATAATGTGTATCTCACAGAGATATTTTAATCATTTTACGGGGGTTTCATTAGCAAAAATTGACGTTTCGAGTACCGTAAAACCACATGTGAACCGAAAAGGCTCAAGGTTTACTCGCTCCACCATCGATAGGTAAAATCTTATGGACGGATCACGAGTCCGATTTCATAACACATGGTAATATGATAATATAATCAAATTCGATCACAAATACAATATTCTAACTCATTTAATTCAATATCACATTTCAAATATTACCCATTTGCTATCTATTATCCCTATATTTATGCACTAACATAAATTAATTCAAACATTTTACATCACATTCTCTCCCCTCTTTCATTATTTTTTTTTTCACATTCAAATATTTTACATCATATTTAAATATTATAAATTAAAATCAACCTTTCAGGTAAAATATATATTTTAATATAAATTTTATATTTACTCATAAAACTTTATATTATATCATGAACAATACCATATTAAGCTATATCTGACCATTAAGAAAAATTACACAGGTTAATTCCTTCCTAGTTAACCCTTTATACTACTATAGATACTTTACGCGGAGAACCCATTCAGGGCAACACCGTCTCTGCAGCGGACTCCTCTCTCCAGACCTCCGTTGTCCTTTCCCCCATCCTTCCGGTCGATTGTGAAACAACAAAAACTACTCCCTTTCTCCCCGTCCCTTGTTCTCCCTCATTCTTGCTCCGGCAGTGGACTCTCTTCCCCTCCCTCCCTCCCTTAAATTAATCAGAAACCCTTAAATTAATACTCTGTTAGTTTGCAATTCCCGTCTTCTAATTTTTTTGGCACAACATTCAAATCTCTCCAATGGCTGATTCAAATGAGTCCTCACAACAACAAGAAGAGCAAAAACAAGAACAATCTGAGCAAGGTAAGTATTTTTCTTTCTCCCCAACCCACACTTGTTTTGGTCTTTAAACTCTGTTAGAGAACTTTATTTCATTTATTTATTTATTTTGCAGTGTGCAGTTTCTTTAGGAAGCCATCAAAGAACAAAAACATAAGGAAAAGAAGTCAAGAAGATGACGAAAACAATGAGGAAGAAGAAGAAAAAGTTGTTATTCCGAAGAAAAAACCTGTAATTCACGACAACAAGCTTCACTTTTCGACTGGATCATTTAAGCAATCAAAGAATAATCCTGATTTGGAAGAAGTACAAGTAAGAGCCCCAATTTTTCAATTTGAATCTTCTAAAGAGATTCAAGTACAGAATGATAGTAGGGCTACTGCAACCCTAGAGACAGAGACTGACTATTCCCGGGATGCCCGGGCGATTAGAGAGAGGGTTTTAAAGCAGGCTGACGAGGCTTTGAAGGGGAAGAAAAAGGGTCCCGGGGAGGAGAAGTTGTATAAGGGAATCCATGGGTATACGGATTATAAGGCTGGGTTTAGGAGGGAGCAAACGGTTGCTAGTGAGAAGGCTGGAGGGTCGCACGGGCCTTTGAGGGCCTCGGCTCATATTAGGGTGTCGGCTAGGTTTGATTATCAGCCAGATATTTGCAAGGATTATAAGGAGACAGGGTATTGTGGGTATGGGGATTCTTGTAAGTTTATGCATGATCGAGGTGATTATAAGTCGGGGTGGCAGATGGAGAAGGAGTGGGATGAAGCGGAGAAGATTAGGAAGAGAAATCTGGCCATGAAAGAGTTTGATGATGAAGAAGCGGAAGCTGGTCAGAGTGATGATGATGATTCACTGCCTTTTGCGTGTTTCATTTGCCGACAGCCTTTTGTGGACCCTGTTGTGACGATGTGCAAGCATTACTTCTGCGAGCATTGTGCTTTAAAGGTCTGTTTTCATATGCCTTCTCTTTTCAGGTGCATGATCAAATTTTAATTTTATGTTTTAAGTTTTGTGATTATTTGTGCTATTTTTTAGTACAATGTTTGATCTAGGTGAATATTGAATTTTAGTATGGTCATAAATAGCGGTATTAGAAAGGGAATCCGCTAAGAATTGTAACCCCAGTTTTCATATGCCTTCTCTTTCAGGTGCATGATCAAATTTTATGTTTTAAAGTTTTATTTGATTGTTTTTGCTATTTTTCTAGTACAATGTTCATCTAGGTGAATAGTGAACTTTTGTATGGTCATAAATAGCGGTAATAGAAAAGGGAATCCTTGTAACACCGCCCCCCCCCCCTCTCCCGCCAACAAAAAAACTGTACTTTTTATGCAATGCCATTTGCCACTATCAGATGAGGTGCTAAAGTAAAACCTTAAAAGGACCTGAACCGGCCGATTCTACCGGGGAGGGAATAACGTCGTACAAAGTAATTTATGTATGCTGGTTATCTGCATTGTTTTGTACAAAACCAAAAGAACACTCTGTTGCATGATGAACATACATTTTTAGATCATTCGTATTTCATATTATTGTCCTGTTTAGAATACTGAGGTTTCGATTTGTCAGGTGACTAGGTCTCAGGAGTGTGTAGGTGCAATCGAGTGTATAACCTTATATATAACGGCAGTATTTGCAACTGTTGTGATGACAACTGAAGTTTTTTCTTTGGCGGTAAGTGGATGTGGAACTTTCATCGTTAACAACCCTTTTGGCATAATGTTATTAAGAGTAAATTTGGCACCACTGCCTTCCCAGAATCAATTGCATTTATCGGAAGGCATCCTGTATTGTGAAAGAACTATTGGATTGCTTGACTTGGAACATTGCGACTCAATAGTTTCTTGGAATTTTTTGTCCAACTTTGTTGGTTGGTTTCTGCGCTGGTGCTTCACAGTAGTTGGTAGTAATTGAGTGAAGAGTCTAAGCTTAAGGTTAACCCGAACTCCGACCCATCATGTGCAGCGTAAGCTTAATCCTAACAATCTTTTGCAGATTCCACGACCATATAAGTAATTGTCTCGAAACTGGTCTGTGATGTGTAATCGAGTGAAGAGTCAACTGACGGCCTCTTCTTCATAACTCTGCTGCTCGTTATATATCTTGTTGATTGTTTCAGAGTTGAGTAGGTTTGGGTTACCTGTGGTTCTTTAAGTTCGTTCCTCGATTCAGTTTAGAGGTTTTGTTAAAAGTTATGTGGGGTGGATCCTGTCCTCTGGTGAATGTGGACAGAGACAACTTGTGCTTTATGATTGTTTTTCTTGCTTCGATTTAAGAGAAGGCTCGTGGTGCATTATGTGGTGAACCAATTTCTATTACTCAACAAGAATGGAGTACTCTCTTGATTTGATTTGAGGTTATTTTGCTTTTTCCAATAGGTCACGGGTTCGAGTCACGTTGGGGGTAGGTGGGAAACCACTAACAATCCTCATTAAAATAATAAAAAATATATATCTTTTCCTTTTAGATGGATCTTTCACCCATCTTCCTTGCAATCTTGCTTCCGTTTTAACATATTCTTCGTTTTTCAATCATAATAATAATTATTATTATAATAGTAAAAATAATACTACTAATAATAGTTTATTATAATTGGTAGCACAAAGATAAAAAATCAAAGAGGAATTTCGAGACTCAGATTCGACTTTCTCGACGAAGAGTAATTTATAGACTCGGGTACTCTTCCTTCGACTTGGATTTCACCTTACCTCTTCTTACGTCACTTCTTGTCTTTTGCTGCTATATGGGACGACAGACTTCTGTTTCTCTTTGTTGGAAGATTACAAATAATGCCAGATATTCTGGTCATTGTAGTACCAAGTGTAAATTTCTCAAGGATAAAAATATACGATTTCCTCCTTTAGAGTATAGTTTCCTTGGGTCCTACTGGGTCAACGACGAAGCTATCTCTGTAACTGCTAAGGCTAAGGTCAATCATGCATCTGGATCCCGTCCAGTGACGCCAATCCTTTTATTTGCTTGCATTCGGGTCAGACAATTATATTGGGACCTCTTCCAAGCTTCTCTCCATCTTTCAATGCAGGATGGTTGTAGATCAGAACTTTCTAGGTCCAGAATCCAGAGAAGACGTGGTTGGGAGTTTGGTATAAAAGTTAATTACTTTATGTTTAACTTTTTTATAGTCATCAGATCTAGTTAAGCTGTATATTTTCTTCCTATTTCTCTTAGTATTACCATACCTAAAAGTACTCTTACAGTTCCATGATAGTGATAAGATTATTCCTTACCCATCTTCAAGTTAAATCATGTTCAGATGGAATTGTCTAATATTTGCATTTCACATTGGTCTTCAGCTTGTGGATGTTTTCGATTATTTTATTATATTTTTTCAAGAGAGGGAGGGAGGGAGTTTACCTCCTTTTTCTGAAGGTTATTCATTGTACAATGTTAGCAAGTAAGCTGCCTTGCTTTTCATCCCTTCAGTAAGTTGGCTTGCCTCTTTAGGGGAATCTGCAGAGTAATAGTTTTTAGGACCCCAGTGATTGAGAAAGTGTCGAGAAGATTAGATGGTTGGACGAGAGCTTATTTCTGATTAGGGTCAGGATTACCCTCATCGGGTTGTGCTTATTTAGTATTCCTAGTAGTTACATCTCTATCTTTAAAATCCCTGTCAAGATTGCCAACCGGTTAGAAGGGATTATGCGCCATTTTCTTTGTGCAGGGGCTGGAGAAGAGTCTAAGAGTAATTTTGTTGCTGGGGTAGGGTTTGCTGTTCCAAGGAGGATGGTGGTTTGGGTTTGGTAAATCTGCTCTAGGAGTATTTCCCTTGTGTGTAAATGGCTTTTGGCGGTTCCCTTTGGGACCACACTCCTTGTGGCACAAAGTTATCAGAAGCCAATTTGGCATGCAGGATAATGGTTAGGATGCTGGCATCGGAGCCTCCAAAACGTATAGTCCTTGGAAATTCATTCACTCGTGCCTTCATTTCTTTGAGCTACATGCTCGTATCCTTGTTGGGAATGGTCCCGTGTTCGTTTCTGGGAGGATCATTGGATTGGGGATGGTCCTCTTCTTGACTTATGTCCAAGGTTATGGAGAGTCTCTTGGTCATATACACCTATTGCTGATTTTCTTATAAGGGTGGGTGGGTTTTTTGCTTGGAAATCCCATTTTTTCGAAATCTAAATGATAGAGAATCTGATGAATTAGTGAATCTCATAAATCTATTTTTGGATTACATTATCTTGATAGGCCGGATAAGCGGTCCTGGGTTCTCGAGTCTTTCAGGGGCTTTACCTCTCGAAGTTTGATGAAAGTGTTTTTTCGTTCTCATGTCTGTGTGCCTTTTTCCACTCTATTTTTTCATCTGGAAAACCACAGTTCCCTCAAAACTGATGGCTTTTGTCTGGTCTCTTGTTCTCGGGCAGCTGAATACAAATAGTCTTTGGCAAAGGCAGCATCCTCGAACAGCTTTGTCCTGTTCCTGGGCATGTTTGTTATGTGCTTTGGTCATAGTGAATCTCACAATCATCTCTTTCTACATTGTCCAAAGCTTGGAGATTGAGTGCTAGGTGTTCGGAATCCTGAAAGAGAGTTGGGTTTGCCCTGGGTCTATAGGAGATTTTCTTTGCTCATCATTTATAGGCTTCAGCAAGATCAAAGATGCAGATTGCTTATGGAAATGTCCCATGTTCATTGCGTTATGGTGTGTTTGGATAGAAGGAATGCGACCCGTAATCGGGCCCTATCCTTTTCTTTACTCAAGGGGAGGATCACGTACCTCGCTTCTTTATGGGCATCGGCACTAGGTGCTTCCAATGGGGTGATCGTGGCTGATTTATGTTGAGACTGGGCTGTTGTGCTACACTAGGAGTATTTTTTTCTTTTTGTTTGATTTATTTTCTTCTCACTTTTCTTTTTTTCTGTTTTTTTGGAGGCCAGCTTGTCTTCCTCCTTTGTATATTCTTATCTGGAATCTATATATCTTCTTTTTGCATAAAAAACTTTTAATTTAGTGAACAAGGTAGTATATGTGATACATTTGATGTAGCGTGTGATACTTATTTCATTCATACCCTTATTTTCTTTTCTTCTTTTTAAACATGAAACTTTTTGCTCACTGTTTAGTCTTATGATCCACAGCACCATGCGAAGAAGAAAAAGTGCTTTGTATGCAACCAGCCAACGCAGGGCATATTCAACGCTGCTCATGAGATACGCAAGAGGATGGCAGCTGAGAAGATGGTAGCTGAGGGAAAACAATGACCCTTTTTTGTTCTTTCCAACTCCCGGTATTTATTGTAACTCCACTATCTTGTGAACAATGTAAGTTCACTTTTCATCTATGATTTTGGGTTGATGGGTTTGAACGAACGTGTACATTGTAATGCCTATTTAGGCCATCAAGTTAATCTTTAGTCAATTCAAACGTGTTTTGGGAATTCGTGAACATGTAAATTGTGATGCCCAGTGAGGCAATCAAGTAAAATCTTAGTAAATACAAGCTAGCCATTTCAGGAAATTTTCAATTTTCCCCATCTGTTGGGCACAACAATTTTTGAGCTGCTAATAGCACACCTAGTGGTTTGAATATCTTTACTCCTTTTTGTTACCTGGGCCGCTACCTCTTCTTTTCTTTTTCTATATGCAACACTTCCATGAATATGTTTGTTTTCATACTACTGTATACATTTTATAAATCTTGAATGATTTGTATATCTGTCTTCCTTCCTTAAATATGCTATGGTTCATAAATCTGATCTGCCTTCCTTCCTTGAATATGCGATGGTTAGTAACTCTGTCTTGAATGTTTTCATATTGTTTACAGACATAAATCTGTCTTGAATGCTTGGAGTCTGTTATATACGTCTTGATTCTGCTGGCAAGTTGGAATTGACTGATGGATGTTGCTCATACTTTTGTAACTTGTGAAACTCTTAGATTATCATCTACAACTCGCATGCAGCATTTTATTCACATTGTTAGTAACCAATATATAATACACTGGGAAGTTCAACGTTGAAACTCTATGTACAATGAACATGTCAGACGAACAATCAATCTGAAGCTCAAGCACTCGTGAACTTCCCAATTATGTTAATTTTAGAGCCACCTTTGAGGGAACAGTCTATGCGCCTGTCATTACTTCTGTTGTTACCAACCGTTTCACGTCCCTTGGTACAAATCCCTTGTCTTCCAAACTACGCTCTTGGCTCCAAGCGTGTGGAGATTGTGAAGTCAGCAATGGCCACAATTGATTTTTTTGGCTTTTCGCCTGCCAGACATTTGTGTCGTTTTGCTGTCTACTTGTTCTTGTATGCTGTCTTATGAGTCCATTTACCGCCTTCAAATAGTTGCTCGAGTCATGGTCCCTTAGAATCGTACCGTCAGAACCATAGGCTTTAGGATGTCGTAGTGTTTCGATTGGGTGGGGAGAATTCAGAAAGGCTCTAAGGGCACTCTTACTTGAACCACACTGAGAACTCTCCAAAGCGTACAAGCCACTATCGGGAGGGAGTAAAGGATGAGCAGGAGACGACTTTTCATCTGGTTGGAGAATAAATATTTTCCCCAGTGGAGTATACAACAATTTCTGCAAAATAAGAAAAAGACAGTTTTTAGTTTTTGGAAGGATACTAGAAATACTGGTGAGAGGTGCAAGTTGTTTCTACAAGATAGGAACAGAACGGAACTTCTTAGTTAAATTCTGCAAGGATACTAAAGGGGCTGGTGAGTGTAGTGAACTTACGTTTCTATTAAGACAGGTATGGGATCGAAAAGTTCCACTTAAACGCTTGAGCAATTGGGCAACATAGTTTGGGTAGTTGCAAGAGAATGCTCTTGGGACGATGTCTCTGTGCATGACCACACAATGAACATGATTCTCGTCCAACCCCAGCTCATCGAGGATCTTTTGACCACCACAGAACACAAAAGGTGACCCAAACGTGACAACGGGTCGAAGAGAAGATGGCTTAACAACGTTTCTTGTCAGTAGCATCAAGTTAATTAGAAGAGAGAGACTCCCTCCAAGAGAATGACCTGTGAATTGAAGCTTCGCTCGTTCACCATATTTGTCCATATGTTCCAAAATTTCCGGTTTTATTTGTTCGTATATCCCTTTTGCTGCTTCATAAATTCCTCGGTGAACTAGCACATCTGTTCCCTGCGACACAAGCATATATATTTTCGTTAATTATGTTATATCCTGTTACATCCCTATGCAGATGAAGTCATTTTCGAAGAAGTTCTACCTCGAACTTGGTGGGTTCAAAGAAGAGATTTGCCTGCCATGATGCAGGTGAGTCTGATCCCTGCCATTTGTAGATAGGGAGCATCATTAGCCATTGACAAAACCCTGAGATGAATTGATGTAATCTACTTCTGAAATTATTGTGTAGATATTCACATGAAGTATCATTATCCATTATTCAAACATACTATCTATTTGTTTTTGCTCTCAATATTAGTATCAGTTGTTTTGGTCACAGTCCAAAAAAGTATGCCGAAATGGCCTTTTGGCCCATGGATATCTCTACGTTGCAACTTGCGGCGGTACGTGTTGATTCTTGTTTTATTGATAACAACTTAGAGCTTGTGTTGATTCAGCTTTATGTACAACAATATTTTCAATGATGTGCAAATACTTGAATGCAATTAGTGTATAAATGTGACGTTTTTTTACAAACTTGAGGAAGTTAAGAATTTCTTCATTTGTAAGGAAAAAAACATGTGCGAGGGTTTACCTGGATTACGAAGCAGCGAGTGTATATGCTTGTATCATCACAAACAAACCATTCACAAGGTGACGAGTGAACTGATTGCAATGACTTTGCTGCCTCCTGCTTTTCTTTCTCTCCTGCAGCGACTACTGCTGTCATTGTAGAAGCTGCCATATATGCAGCCATTTCTGAATTGTATAACCGTGGGGAAGAGCCATCTTCCATTTCTGGGTTCTCGTCTTTACAAAGGGCCTCATCTTCTTCCCCTTGGGTCTCAGATTTGAGAGAGAGAAGGTCTTTAGCTCGAGATTGAACATAAGATGCAGCTGAGGCCGCGATCTCATAAGCAATGGATGAACGGGTAAGACGCTTTTGCTTGGCTGTCTCGCATTTTTCTGGAATAGGTTGATTGGAGGCTGAGTTAGTGACGTGGACACCAACTGAGTCCTGATTGAGTTCCGCTGTGATGGCTTCTATGAGTGCTTTCTTTTCCAAGGAAGATGTTACGAACTCCAGGTCATAATATCTTCTCAAGTCTTCTGGCTGCATGTAAGTAGGACAGAGTTACTTTCGTATTTCCTTGAGCCCTAAATTAATGTTTTTAATGCTGTATAGTGTATATTATGTTAATCAGAATACCCTGAAGACGGCAACTAACATTATTCTAGAGGGTTTTGGCCCTTTTGGGCGATCAATAATCCAAAAAATGGTGAAGTTCTGGTTTGTACATGAGCAGAAACAAAAAGGGGCACATCATTGTTGTAAAAATCTCGGAAGCAAAACCATACCTTAATCTCTGGGATTACATAAGCCATGTTGCTGAGGAAAGCCAACTGCGAGAAACGCTTTGTATCAGACCAAGAGGCAGGCTTTATCCACTGTTCGAAAGTTTTGCGATCAAAGCTCACATTCGCTTCTTCATTGTCATCATCGTACCCCACCTCACAACCACCCTCATCATCTTCATCACATCCTTTTTCTCCTTCACCTTCAACATCCACTTCATTATTCTGTTGTTTCTGTATCCACTGGCCCCTAATTTCCATCAGCATGTCCATCCAGTTAGTTCTCTTCTTCTCCTTCTCCTTCTCCATTTCCATTTCCATCTCCATCTGCATCTGCATCTCCTCGTTTCTGACATTCTTTGGTTCCGTCCTCACTGCTCGCTTTGCCTCTACATTCATGTCTTTACTTGTTTCGGGGTCAAATAAAAATGAGTGAATCGATTTGGGAATCGTTGCACCTGGTATGTGGAGATTGAAAATCCCCATTGAACGACTACTTTTCAGTGCTGATTGGTTCTTCGATGCCTGAACACGATTAGCGAAGTAGCATAGATTGTTGTCTGAATATGACCTCCGGAATTTGGCACACCGGCATAAATTTTGAGTGGAGATCGATCGAGCGAGTCCGCTGCTCTGTTTCTGACCAATGAATGAATCATTGCCTGTTGGTGAGCTCACCACGGACATCAAACTGCTTGCCATGATCATCTATACCAATGCCTCTCCCTGTTTCCAAAATTGCCTGAAAATTTCACAATTTTGTCAGATGATCATCTCAAATTCTAATCTCACTGGGTCTAGAGAAATGCACAACTATGTGAAGTTGGAGTTTTCTGAAACTAAAACAGCACAAGGCAAGGGACAATATATAGCTGGTGGAGATGACAAAGTAAAACATTGTTTGCAACGAGAACAGTTAGGCAATTAACGAACTTAACAAACGCAATAAATATTCTTGTGGTCGAATTACTATACTGTACATATACCAGCTGATATCATCAAGGGTAATTTAGGACACTTCGCAGCTCCTCGACAAGACCCAGTTTCTGTTGGTAAACAAAACATTTACTATAATCAACTACATCATTTATGATAAACATTTGACTGTTATGTGGTTAACCATGTGGTTTGTCCCTTAAATAGTACTTTAACAGTACAAGGAATTTGTATTAGGTATGACAACCTTGCCATATCAGCCATCAGCCAACCAATGATAGTTGTTGTAATAGTGTTAATCCTGGTCTTTTTAATGCGTTTTAGGCCTCAATCATCTCAAAAGCTAGTATGAAGGAGCTTTTTCTTGCACTTATATACCTAGTACCAACTCCTTTCACGAATCACGACCGATGTAAAACAACCCTCGGCGGTACCATATGACGTGCGAAAGCATCCAACTATTGGTCTGGTTTTATTGCAATATACACACTTGGTTTAGACCGAGTTCGAATCTTTTGTCCTATTTGTCCCACTATTTGTTACATCCTTTTAAAATTTCATCTCAACCGTTTAAAAGAGGATTATAAAATTTTAAATTTTAAATTGTAGCATATGTGTCAATTTTTAAAAATTATAAGATAATAGATGAAACATTAAATGAGCCAAAAAATCCTAATTCATTGACACCTCATTCTCAGAGGAGTACGTACACATATGTACCCTTCAACCTCAGAAATATTTAGCAGATACTAGATTCTTTCCTGAACATAATGGTAACAAAAACAAAAGTAATAACAATAACAAGATCAATTATAAAGTAATTAAGGGGGGGGGGGGGGTTCAAAAATAAATGGGCAATTTTTCGTATAATTGTTCCGGAAAACAAAAAATGTACAATTTGGCTCCGGGCTTCTAGCGTTCTAATCTAAGATCTCTATGGAAATTATACCGAGCGCCTAAGCGCTCGGTGCTAAGAGTGCCAATTTTTTTTTCCAAATGTACATAAAGAGTATAATTAATGTACATAATATAAATATGAAATGCACATAATAATTACGAAGATGATAATGATATAACTTATGTGCATTTTATATCTGTGTTATGTACATAATATTTATTCTTTATGTCTATTTAGAGAAAAAATGAACGTTTCTAGCACCAAACGCTTAGGAGCTCAATATACCAACTGCTCTATGTTTGATGCATCCGTCTCTTCCAAATTCACACCGACTTTTTACGATTGTTTGACCAAGTAAATATTCGACAAACTTGAGCGGACTTGTCTAGGTATTTCCTTTAGCGATTTAGCAGGGCCGTACCTGTGATTTTGAGGCCCCGGTGCGAAATGAAAATATTAGGCCTCCAATTAATTATTTTTTAAT
>JAOWAN010000051.1:11997195-12016333 GCA_028566635.1 Lobelia cardinalis | reverse complement strand
GTATTTTATAACACATATATGTGCATTGGGCGCACGGTTCTAAACCGTGCGCATAGGCGCATATCAGATTTTGCCAACATATCCAACTCCTAATCCGACCGTCATCTTTTGATATTTCGGAGCATGAAAATAAATCGACAGCAAAGAAAGCAGTTATGGCACAACTTTCGAAGAAGCTACTAATTTCTTTTCACGTTTTCTTTATTTTTAAACCAAATAATCCTATTAATTTATACCATATTATTTAATCATAAAAATATTAAAACTTTAAAAGTAAGTGAATGTGAATATTAATATGTTGAATATCAATTAATTTTTTATATATTCGTTAAATATTTTCATATGAATATAATATTATTTAAAATATTTAACGAAGTTATTAATTGTTATATTTCTTCATTTCATATTCTCAAACATAAATATTTCCTAATTTTTTTTATAAATGATATATTTTTTTTCTACATCCATGCTTTCGAATACGAACATTTTCTATTATATATATAGTATAAAAGAGTATACAGGGGCGGGCGAAAGTATACGAGGGGAAGTAACCGTATCTTAAAAATACTACTATTTTTAGTAAATAAACACACAAAAAAACACAAAAGCGTTTCATCCAACTACAAAAATATTTACACTACACATCAAAATAATATAAATTCAATAAAATAAAATTCACAAAAAATTAAAAATTAGAAAAAATATCATAAATTCAATAAATTAGAAATTCAGATTAACACAAACGAAAATTTTTTAGGGGGCAAAACACCGAAAACCAATACTTCCATTGAAGGGGTTTTCAACGTGGAGGGGTCAGCCGACCCTCGCGCCTCCCCTTGGATCCGCCTTTGAGAGTATAGAATCTTATTCCGCTACAAACCATAAATATCGTACAAATATGCGAACTAGTTATATTTTAGTATATTTTTGTTGTATCTTAGTTATATTTTTTATTCTATCGTATAAAATAACTAGGATATGAATATACAACGAAAATGTAATTAGATACAACATAATTTTACTAAGATATAACAAAAAAAATTAAGATACAGTAAAAATATATTAAAATACAACATGTTCGTACGTTTATACAATATTTATGATTTGTAGCTGATCAATTTCTAAAGAGTATATTATGATACTAAGGATATATCACATTCTTAGTTAATGGTTTAAAACAAACTCATCCATTGATTATTTTTCCCATTCCCCTATTTTTTCAATTCTTATTTTTTCTCATATTTTTTCTCATATTTTATTTTAATTATATTATATTAAATAAAATATTTACTTAAAACAATTGCATCACTTACCTATCGACCATGAAGAAATACATATTGCAAGAATGAAATCTGGGAATCAAGGGGTGGCTCAGTGGTAGAGCTGTGCTTTACAATATGTAAGATCACAGGTTCGATCACTTCTCATGTCCCCTTGGCCCCTAAAAAAAAAAAAAAATGAAATCCCTTTTGTGAGGAAGGAATATACGAATAGTATATCCCTGTAATGTCAAGCAAGTGGACTTGCATTTTAAATTCCACCTTACAAATAAAATCGGTGCAAGTGATAGGCTATTACCCACAATGGTTCTAGAAGTTGTTCTGATTATTAATGTTTACTGGGTATTTGGGTCCATTGTTCGCTACAAATCAGTCCATAGTCAATACCATATGTTTATAGGACAGTGGGTCCATCTCAAATGTAGGATCACTTTTATCCGAAAGTATAATATTGTATATTATATATGTACAGTTGAAATTAGTACCGAGAAAAAATAAAATAAAATTAAATCAATTGAATTAAACCGATTAAATCGATGGGAAAAAAATCAAATCAATATATTAGTTTGATTTCGATTTTTAGTACTATTAAAATCAAAAATATTGGTTTGATTGCGATTTAGCCATGATATTATATTTTTTAAACCGAGCCGAATCGAGATAATATTACTACATATTTATTTTTTTATTTAGTAAATTATTTATATACACTTATATTATCAATGCATTTATATTTCATAATATTGACTATTGTATTTATATACATTTTCACTCTTTTTCATAAAATTTATCTTTTTTGTGATTGAAAATCTCTACTCTTTGGATTTGTTTTATCGCCTATTGAAATTTAAAAATTACATAATTTCTTTTTGAAAACCGAAAATTTATAAAAATAGAACCGAATAATATAAAATCGAAGAGTCGGTTTTTTATGTTCTTGGATTGATTTCGATTTTGAAAAATGATAAAATTGAACTTTTGATTTGATTGCGATTTTGATCAAAAGTGATTAAAATCGAACCATGATCACCCATAGTTGAAATGGTACATATCTACAGGGAGTGCTCAAATGAGAATTTAATTAGATTAAAAATCGTAAAAATTGATTTTTTTTTCTTAAATTTGAAGAGAAAGTACGGCTGAAATAAAATATGGTGTGAACATAATTTATTGAATGACAAGGATATTACCATCATTGCTACAAGTGTAAAGAAAATTATTTTTTTCCACCGTCTATTTAAAATATTCATATCTCACTATTTAGAAATGCAAATTGAAATTTGATAGCATATCCTTGCTCGTAATTAATTTTTTTTAAAACGAGATCAATTATGAATATATTTGATAAAAAAATTAGGTTGACTTTGTCAGAGTACTTGATATGCGAGATTTGTTAAGAGCAGCAGAGTTATTGAATAAAACAAAGGCATATTTTGGTAAAATAGTTGGAAAATAGTTTAGAGTAAATGCAGAATAGTTTTAACCAAAATAAAAAGTTTTTTCAACACAGACACACATAATAGCAAAGTTAGCTCAGTGAATAATATAATAAGACATAAAGTAAAGTAGGCAAGTATTTTGGAGTGGTTCCTGGTGTTAAATAACCAGTACGTCCACAATCAGGTTGGTCACTCCTGCATTTGCTATGAGTTTCACCATGTAAGGTTTTTGAGAGTTTTCAATATTACAACACAGATCTGAGCAAGATAGCTTCTGAACAGCAAAGTTTGTGTGAAGAATAAAACCTATCTAGACTACAAATCCTATGACCCATGTTTAAATGTTTAACAAAAATTAATCTATTCTACACAACATATCTACAGATTCTAAACTCTGTGTCATAGAAATGGATATTTAAGCTTTCACAGAGAATGAATCTTAACAACTATTTTAAATCACAGAACTGAGATGATAATACTTAAGCTTGTAGATCTGAGATTCAAGGGCGTAATCGAATCAGCTCTTGGTGTATCTTTCTTGAAAATATTGCTTTATTTGTAGACTACAAGCCATCTTCACATTTCTTTATTTGTGGGTCAAGGAAGTAAGTGAGTTCTCCCATCATACTCAAAATAAGTTCTCCCATCATACTCATTTCGAATTTACTCTGCATAAACTTTTCAAATTTCTTGCACAAAGAGGGATTAGTGGAACCAAATATAATGTCATCGACATATATTTGAACAGCTAAATTATGACCCTTAAGCTTTAAAGTAAAGAGAGTAGTATTGATCTGACCTCGCTGAAAATCTTTATCAATGAGGAATTTGGAGAGAGTTTCATACCATGCTTCGGGAGCTTGCCTAAGTCAATAGAGGGCTTTGTTTAGGTGAAAGACATGATCAGAATAGTGAGGAGGCCTGAAGCCAGGTGTTTGTTCAACATATACCACTTATTAAAGGTCGCCATTCAGAAATGTGTTCTTAACATCCATTTGATATAACTTAAAGTTCTTGTGAGCTGCATAGGCGAGGAATAGTCGTATGGCTTCAAGTCTGGCTACTGATGCAAAGGATTCTTCAAAATCCAATCCTTCTTCTTGTCTACACCTACAAGCAACAAGTCTTGACTTGTTTGTTGTAATTTCGCTTTCCTCATTGGATTTTCTTTTTGAAAACCCATTTAAGGGTTATAAATTTTCACCTTCAGGTCTTGGAACGAGTGTCCATATATTGCATCTTTTGAACTAATTGAATTCAGCTTGCATTGCATTCAATCAGGCTGGATCTTCTAGAGCTTCTTCCATTGTTTTAGGTTTAGTTTGAGACACGTAGGCTTGAGCAAATATTGATTCATTCCTGTATGAGGATCTTGTCCTAACATGTGCGAAGGGATCACCAATGATGTTATCGATTGAATGGTTAGGGCTTTCCTTATATCTCAGGAGGTAGATTTTTCTCAGGCTCAGATTGCTCAATGGAGGTGGAAGTTACTTGTAGTGGGATATTGGAAATATTCTCAGCAGGGCTTTCAGGAAAAGTTAGTTCCAAGGTTGGAATTCTAACTTCTATGGGAGTAAGTTCCTGTTGGTGTACAGGGTGATGTTTCAGGAGTTTCAGGGTCAGGCTGAACTGTGGTAGGAGTAGGATTGTTTGAGTTAGATGGAGAGGCAGTGTTTTCTTTAGAACCTGCACATGTCTCCCAAAATTTAAACACATTAGTACTACAGGTTGCCTTTGGCTCTAACATGTTACTTTTATCAAACGAAAAATGAACCGATTCAGCAATTAAGAGAGTTCTTTTATTGAACACACGATAAGCCTTACTATGCTTAGCATATCCAACAATGATACCTTCATCCGCCTTTCATCGAACTTTCCTTTATAATCTTGGCCGGTACATAATACGTAGGATTTGTATCCAAAGATTTTCAGAAAGGCAATGTTAGGAATTTTGCCTCTCCATAATTCATATGGAGTCTTCTAGTGGAATTTGTTGATTAGTAACCTCTTTTGGGTAAAGCACGCAGTGTTTACTGCTTCAATCCAGAACTAATTTGGTAGTCCCGCTTCACTCAACATTATTTTTCCAGCTTCCACCAATGTTCTTTTCTTTCTTTCCATAACGCCATTCGCTGAGAGGTTACTGTTGCACTGAAATTGTGGTGAATCTTGTGATCATTAGAGTACCTTGCCCTGCTATTATTTTTGAACTCAGTGCCATGATCAGACCTTATCTTCATTATAGAATCTTCTTTCATTGTTTGAATAGTTTGGTCGTAATCCCCAATGTCTCATCCTTGGAGTGTATCATTTTCACCCAAGTATATCTAGAGTAATCATCAACTACTACAAGGGTGTACTTATTTCCTCCTAGGCTGGAAATGGTTATGGGACCAAAGAGATCTATATGATGAAGCTGTAGTGGTCTCTAAGTTGATAGGTAGGGTTTAGGTTTGAATGAAGTTTTGGTAAGCTTGGATAGATTAGAAGATTTACACTTGTGATTTGGATCTGTAGTGACTTGTGGAAGATCAGAAATAAGGTTTTGTTTGGAAAACCTAGATAAGTGTTTGAAGTTTAGATTAGATAAACTTTTGTGCCACAACCAGCAGGTATTACTAAGGTTCTTAGCAACTGGGCAGAATTTGGATTATTGTTTGTGAGTGGTGAAGTTGATCTCATAGATATTTCCTTTTCTAATGCCTACATAGGCAAGGAATACAACAAACAAGTCAAGACTTGTTGCTCGTGGGTATAGACAAGAAGAAAACATAGATTTTGAAGAATCCTTTGCATCAGTAGCCAGATTTGAAGCCATGCGACTATTTCTCACCTATGCAGCTCACCAGAACTTCAAGTTATATCAAATGGATGTTAAGAGCGCATTTTTGAATGGTGACCTTCAAGAAGTGGTATATGTTGAACAAACACCTGGCTTCAGGGATCCTCACTATCCTGATCATATGTCTTTCACCTAAATAAAGCCCTCTATGGACTTAGGTAAGCCCCCAGAGCATGGTATGAAGCTCTATCCGAATTCCTCATTGAGAAAGGTTTTCAGCGAGGTCAGGTCGATACTATTATTTTTACTTTAAAGCACAAGGATCATACTTTAATTGTTCAAATATATGTCGATGACATTATATTTGGTTCCACTAATCCCTCTTTGTGCAAGAAATTGGAGAAGCTTACGCAGAGTAAATTTGAAATGAGTATGATGGAGAACTCACTTACTTCCTTGGCATACAAATAAAGCAATGTAAACAGTTTTAATCAAACAAAAAAGCTTTTTCAACATAGACATACTGAACAACAGGGTTAGCACATTGAATAATATGATAAGACAGAAAGTAAAGTACGCAAGTATATATTTTAGAGTGGTTCCTGGTGTTAAATAACCAGTATGTCCACTACTGGGTTGATCACTCCTGAATTTGCTATGAGTTTCACTATCTAAGATTGTTGAGAGTTTACAATATTAAACACAATACCAAGATAGCTTTTGAACAACAGAGTTTGTGCGGAGAGTAAATCCTATCAAGACTACAAATTCCATAATCTGTGTTTAATTGTTTAACATAAATTAATCTATTCTCACAATAACATCTAAAGATTCTAAATTATGTGTGATAACAATGGATATTTAAACTTTCACAGAGAATGAATCTTAACAACTCTTTTAAATCACAGAACTGAGATGATAATAGTTAAGCTTGCAGATCTGGGATTCAGGGGCGCAATCAAAACAGCTCTTGGTGTATCTCTCTTGAAAATATCTTGAATATATTCTCTTTTGAATTTTGAATTTACTAACTTTTTTTTGAGTTTGATCTTCAGATCCTTTTATAGAGAGAGAGAGAGAGAGAGAGAGAGAGAGAGAGAGAGAGAGAGAGAGAGAGAGAGAAGTATATGCCCGTTGTAAATCCATTTAAGAGAGTGGATGAAAAATCATCTCTTGACATTTAATACTTGGAGCTATTGGGCAAATATTGAGGCTAAAGTTAATGTGATAAGACTCTTCTTATCAACTCTATCTGCCGTGAATTCTACAAGAAAGTTAATAGAAGCAAACTTTATAGAAAGTTATTAGTACTATGTTAGTTTCAAGTGGAAGCTAACACGTGATATATTTAAAGCTTGGTACTATTTAACTGATGGATAAAGAGTTACCTAAATATCCAGCAGTCAATAGTACTTTTGAATTTAAGCAGTTTAACAAAAGTTGTGAATTAAAGCGGGAAAAGCAAGTTGTTGCTTGGCCTTGCCTTTTATAGGCGAGGTTTGCTTGGAACTATAGGCGTTCCAACAGCAAGCTTTGCCAGTATGCTATGTAGAGTTATTCTAAAGGAGAGTCTCTATAAGCTAAGTTATCTAAAAGCAGTCAATGAAGAATGCTTTTTCAAGAAATCAAAAAGCAGTCAAATGAATCTTTTGAACCAACGAATATATTTTGAAGCCTTATAAATATCAGTTCAGTTCAGTTCAATCAAACAAGGTATTGAGAACATACATAAACATAAAGAGTTACACTATCTCTAAGCAAGAAGAATTTTCATTCTTCACCAAACTTCAACATCATATTAAAAGATTTAGATGATAAGCCTATGATACTTCCAAGATATCTTAACTATTTGCTAGATTGTAAAGGCTTCTGCATAGCTTATAAACAAGCACGTTTAAGAAGCATTTTGTAAAAAATATAGTAATTTTATTTTTATTTTTTTACTATTGTAAAAAGAAATCAATTGGAGGTGCTAAATTGAGTAGTAAGAAGAGATCAGTTGGCGGGTTCCAAATTGAATAGTAAGAAGAGATCAGTTGGGGGTACTAACTTGACCAGAAAACTTTGGTAGTTTTCTTTTGGAATTTATATAAAAGAAGTTAGTCAGTAAATAAGCCTTTTGTATCAAAGGACAACAAAAGGTGGATGTACAAGCAAGTTGCTCAGAACCACTTAAAAATATTTTGTGTCAAATTTCTCTAATCCCTTCTCTCAATTTACACTTATTGTTATTGCTCATTACTGCTTCCCATTAGTACAAACTGTTACTATACTTATTCTCAATTGTTTCTTCACATAATATTGGCATCATCGTCCTATTGTTAAGCTAATCTTATATAAAACTTTCGCTGCACTCTTTAATATTTGCTTAAGTACTATCTTGCTTGGTAATTGATAGGTGTATTTAATACCTCTATTTAGACTTAATTTTACACTTAAATTATGCTAGTTTAGAGTATTTATTAATGTTTTAATGTTATTTTAGAGTTTTAAATTATGTTTTTATGGGCTTAGATGGCAATTGATGAAAGTTTCAGCAAAATTCGAAAATTGCAGTAAAATTCACACCGTTGCAGTGGTGCGGCCCAGTGTGCTGCGTGTCAGATTTGTTCTCAGATGATTTCATGTGTGATGGAGACTCTCCAAGGCCGAGCCTAAAAGTCCAGTTACCATATGAAGACTATAAGAAGTGTTTTATTTAGAACTTTATTAATTTAGGAATGTAATATTAATTTATGAATAATTAGAATATTTTTCATCAGGAGTATTTAAACGTGAAGGTCTCTAAAACGTGGGGTATCCCGTATTATCAGACATCGTATGAGATATTACGTATAGTACTCAGCCGTTTGAGAAAGGGAGAAGAGAAGAACTCACGTTTCATTGTATTCTTTTTATCTCTTGAATTAATCTATATTTATAATTATTGATTGATTTTATTTCATGTTGATTATGAACTAATTTCATCCTTCCTAGAGGGAAGATGAAACCTATGCTTGCAATTATGTATGAATGATTAATAGATTGTACAAGTGAATGACTGCGAATTTTGCTTATGTTCTTTGGTATATAATTCGTCCATAGTCTCCCCATCTAGTTGGATAGATCTTTCAAACTGAAATTACATATTGATCAAAAATATTTTTGATTTAAGAACGATGAAGACATAATTTTGTGGATTAAGGATCGACAGATCGTTAAATGTAAGATGGTCAGATGGAACTTGTTGTTAATGAACCTATATTATTAATCATAGATGGAACCAATCTCCTCCCCCTCAGCATCAGTAATCTCCACTTGCTCTCCGCCGCTGCTTCCCTTCCCCCCACCATCATCCATTACACCGCTAGCGCCATCACCACTCGTTTCATATTTTATACTAATTTTTTAAAAATATGAAAGAACTGTTGAGTGTTGGAGGATCTTTCAGAGGATTATTATAATTAAGGGTAATAAATGTTAACCGCTATTAGTCGATTTGATGAAAATTTGACGAAAGGGCAAAATTGCATTTCTTTCAATACTTGTCCAATGTTTTTAAAAAAAATTGTAAAGGATAAATGTCAATTAGCAGTATATGTGCCATTTTTAAAAGATATATGACGGGAGATGAGACGCTATTGAGAACAGAAAATCTTAAGTTAGTTTTAAAAAATGAAATGAAAATGAAGTATCATTTACAACATAAGATCCGGCATGGAAGTGGAGCGGAACGGGGCGGAGGATTCGGGTTAGGTAGTATAATGGACTTGACTGGTTACTTTTCCTGCTTATAAAATACTGAGTCGATTGATTCGACGATAAGATCAGACCCTTCGTGTGAAGACTGTTGTTTCCAGTTCCAACCCCACACACAAGCAAACGAAAGTCCCATTTCTCTCGTTCTCTGAGGATCACAATTCCTTTTTGTATAGGGGCCGGTAAGACTAGAACCGTTTTCTTCCGATCATCTCGAGCGAAGTTGCTGGATAAGGCTTTTCAGTTTTTCCAATCTAGCTTGAAAATTCTTCTTCAACTTCTGATTAAGAAAAAAACTTCTCAAGGTGTAAAGGAAAAATGGAGGCATACTACATAGCAAGACACCACAATTACCAAGTGAAAGCTGAGCAGTGCACTTCATACGTCGTCAAACACATCAAGGCTCCCATTGACATAGTAATTCGATCCTCTCTCTCTCTCTCTCTCTCTCTCTCTCTCTCTCTCATGTCTTTTATGTCTAAATTTGGATTAATTTATGCTTGCTTCTTTTTAGATCTGAGAAATTTCATGTCCATGTAAGGCGTTTCCTTTGGTTTTATTGTATCGGTGAGGTTTTGTTTGTGTGCGTATGCGCGCGCGTCTTGCGTTTGTTTGCGTTTATGATCTCCTGGTGGTCCCTCTTCTCTGTTCAGTTGCGATTCATTAGGTGTGAGATTAGAGCTTTGTGTTGTTAGATAATTTGATTAACCGAACTGGAATTTATAGCTTGCTCTATGATTTTGATCAGTTTGTATTGTGGCTTACTGAGTTATTAAGTGAATCTTTAATCAGGTTTGGTCATTGGTTAGGAGGTTTGATCAACCACAGAGGTACAAGCCCTTTGTTAGCAGATGCACTATGCAAGGGGACCTCAATATTGGCAGTCTTAGGGAGGTGAATGTCAAGTCTGGGCTTCCAGCCACGACCAGCACGGAACGACTGGAGCTTCTTGATGACAAGGAGCACATCCTCGGCATCAGGATTGTTGGCGGGGATCACAGGCTCAAAGTATATTTATGTGTTCCTTCAGTTTTTATCGCCAACCATTTAAGTATATGGGATGACTATAATTTTTGATGTGGTCCAATGTCTTCTCATATTGCAGGATTACTCTTCGATTATTACTGTGTATCCTGAGGTGCTCGATGGAATGTCCGGAACATTAGTGATTGAATCTTTTGTGGTGGATGTGCCTGAGGGCAACACTAAGGATGAGACTTGCTACTTTGTCAAGGCTCTAATCAACTGCAACCTCAAGTCTCTGGCTGAAGTCTCGGATAGGATGGCCACACAAGGTGAACGAGAGCTCATTTCTAGAGTTTGATTTTTGAAGGATTTTGAGATATGAAGGGAAAGCAAGTCTTATATAGGAAGCTTGTATTTATCAACCAAAAAACCAACGTCGTGGAAACCCATCTTATATTGCCTTTATCGATGGGCTTCCTTCTTGTTGATGGTAGACAGTTGTGTCCTCTTCGCATGCCAACTCGTTGAGTTTGAGCATGAGCTAGCTAGGCAGAAGTTAAAGAGCTATATAGTGTTGATGTTGTAAATATACGGGTAGGGTAAGTGCCTATTTTAAGGACTCTGTTTCATTTCCCTAGTTGTAGAAGCAGCTCATGGTTTGCAGCCTTTGTGAATCTATAGTAGCTGTGTCCTAGTCTTCCATGTATCTACGACTCTTTCAATGTTGTAATAATATGCTGTGATTTTAAGCCCTTTCGCCTTCTTTGTTGTGCTCGTGATAGACGGTGGCGCAAATGATCTCAACGGTTACAAAATGTTGTTATTCTGTTATCAGACCGACTTTGCGACAGAAGTTCTTCTTCTGTTGCTGGATGATTAGTTTGGGAAAGGCGGATCGGGTTGGATATTGTTCTAGTGGTAGAGATGACAATTGACAAAGTCGTCCACTTTGTATAAAGGGATGCAATAGCTCCATAAGCTTACTATTCTTTCCACCATATGTTAGATACTTGATGGAGATGTGGATAGGATGTGGCTGTTTACTGGGCACATTATTGGGTACCTCCACTACTACCTTTCAAAATTGGCTTAGAATGCCTTTGCATTATTCTGCGAGGAAACCAACTTTTTATGAGGCTTAAAGATGCATAAGATTACTTCTTTTAAAAGGAAAAAAAATGAAAGCACTATGTGTTCAAAATGCTATTGGAGTCATCTGTTAAAGATTGAACCGAATTTTTAATCTCCAATTTTAGACGAGTGAAGTTAACGTATGTGTTCAAAGCACTCGCTGAAGAAAGGTTTACGTATACGTTAAAACACTTTTAACGAAAAAGATTTTGGAAGTTTATGCCTTTTGGTCACTATATATGACTTGGGAAAAATCTATAGTATACGGAGCATCAGTTCATGAACAGTACAATAAGAAGTGATTCAACGGTGATGTACAATTTCATCGAATGGGTGTTGTGATTGGGTTAAAAAAGTACAATTTATAGTTTTTTAAATTACAAAAAGCTCTCGTAGTCCTACTACCTCTTCCTACGCTGCTGTTCAACCTCCTCCCCCTAGCTAGTTCCGTATCTACGGACAGACACTAGTTTATGATGATCTCGATCTCACCACCGTGTGTCATGCTTACATGACGACTTAACATTAATGAAAAGCTGTAAAAATGCAAATGTGAACTCACGTAGTGGTCTGAGATCACAGAATATTCACCCAAAAGTTTACTAGAGCCTTCATTATAGTTTTATAATACTGAAGCATAGAAAACAGGGGTTGTATTTTATGCCTTAAAGCAGTCATCATGGTTCAATGGGACTGAACCACGTGAAGTTGTAGAAGTTAATGACCAACCGTAGCTTTATGGACTAATCATGGAAAATGGAAAGCAAGTGCTCACCATATTTTTGCAAGAAAAAAGAAAAACAGAATTTAGTATGCATAGATAACTCCAGTTTTGTTAACCTTTCTCCACTTTTGTTTATCAAGAAGAAGTACATCATTGATTGTGATCCAGTTGAAGGATTATGGAATAGGCTAGTGGAACTAGCTAGAGAAAAAGGAAGAGAATGATGATCACCATATTCCACCAAAGAACTTGCGGTCGGATTTACAATGCGATATCGTGTGATTTGTGTGATATGGTACTGTTTACTATATGGAATGAATTAATATGAGTGATATGAACTTTGAAATGACATGTTTGCCCTCATATTAAAGTGATGTGAGAGGAGATAGAAAGAATGCAAGAGGAGAGAGAATGTGGCGTGATATGTTTGAATTGATTTGTGAGAGTGTACAGGTATAGGAGTAATAAATGAAAAATGTGTGATATAAAAATGTGATATCAATGTGTGAAATCGATATCGTGATCGATATGAACCATATCAATCGTATCACTATGTCATGAGATATCGGATTCGTGATCCGACCCCTGCAAACTCAATCATTATGTTCCCTCTTATTTTTCTTGGTTTTGGGGAAGGTGTTATGTGGACAACCTTACATCCATAATCCATATTTTGAGACGCTGGTTCCAGGACTTGAACATGCACTACGCTGGTTCCATTCCACTCGGGTTTTCTTTCAGCAATGATATATCAGTGCAAATATGGTACCATCTAGAGATGAGGTCGAAAATCATGGCTTATTAAATCCTTGAGGTGGTCACTCTTAGGTGTTCTGCAGATTTTTAGCATTCGGTCAATGGGTCGATTATGCTAAGAATATTCAAGCATTGAGCAAGAGCAAGGATGCCGAAGCTGTAGTTTTCAATCTGTTCACCATTTCAGAGATGTATCAAACAGAATGATGAGATTTAAAGAGACGTGTATAATTTCGCATAATAAACAGCTCAAAAGACATAACATATGAAAATCGAACATGTTTTTTTTGGGCTTCTATGTTCAAACTTAGCTCCTCATACATTATTCCCTCTCTCTCCAGAACAAAGCTAAAAGAAAATGTCATACTGGCAATGTAAGATCACAAATTCCACAAGCTAACATCAGATAATCACAACAATATTACACATTTTATATTGCTAATCACACGAATATCAAGTTCGAAAAAATAAAAACATGCAGCTGTACACTGTTATATTGACAAGGGATACAATATCCAAGACATTACAACCATCACACTCCTTTCCAGATTCAATCAGCCAGTTACCAGACCTGCTGCATGGAATTGTGAGATCATCATCCTGTTTAATTTTTCTCTCCATAATTGCATCTTTAAATGTCGTATACGAGACCAAGACCCACCAAGTCATCATATCAGAACATTCATAGAATAAAGATGTAAAGGTCTTGTTACCAGCAATCTTTGCAAGAACACTTCCCTTCACTGAACTTGTGAAATCGGACACCATCTTTAAGCAAGATCTCCCGTTTGCTCAACAATGTCATGTACTTTGCTACTTCATGGCAATCAGAACATATTCTCGTATTCTTGACCACCCTGATAGGTTTTCCACTTTTCACATTCATCAATCCGTATGTGAGAGCCAGTTTTTCAGTGTGGGTCAGCAATACCTTCTCCTTCTCTCTATTGTCCATCCTCTGATATACACAACTGATATCAGGCACGTACCCTAATTTCTTCATCTCAACAATTAGATGATATAACTCGAAATATATTTGTCCTTCATCAGGATGTGGTTCTCCGATGGCAGAAAAATGGTGAATTTTATGATTAATTTGTATCCAGCTCCAGACATGCCCATTTCTCACTCCCTTATCATTCATCAACTCCCTGATCTGCTCCACATCTTCAAATCTATCTGAAATTGCACACAAACTCATTAAGCGTATATAATTAGCTGGATTATATGGTTCTAACTTGAACAGTTTCTTTGCTGCAATCTCTGCAATTTCCAAGTCGTCACGGGCTCTACACGATCCAAGCAGAGCACCCCAGATTGCTGCATCAGGAACCAACGGCATCGATTGTACAAACTCCCAAGCTTCATCTAGGTATCCCGCTCTTCCAAGAAGATCCACCATGCAGGAATAATGTTCAATTGTGGGGATTATGCCATAATTTCTCATACTGTCAAAGTATCTCCAGCCTTCTTCAATCAAACCAGAATGCTTGCAGCTAGAGAGGAGGGCAGTGAAGGTTATAGCATCCGGCTTAATACCCTCCTCTAGCATTTCATCGAAATGTAATATTGCCCTTTCCCCAAGGCTATAAATTGAAAACCCCATGATCATAGAATTCCACGTAGCTAGCGTTTTGTTATGAGTTTTTTGAAAAACACAGTATGCATCCTTTAAGCTGCCACATTTACTGTACATGTCAATAAGAGCTGTGGAAACAAAGACATCATTGATATAACCCTTTCTAATACTCAAACAGTGTATCTCCTTTCCCTTGTGAAATAGATGCATACCAGCACAAGCTTGAAGGACAATAGCAATGGTGGTTGAGTTCGGCTCAACACCTTCTTGTTGCATTTTGCCAAAAAAGCCAATCGCACCCTCATAGTTCCCATTTTGCCAACTACCAGATATTAAAGCCGTCCATGAGACAACATTTGGGTTTAGCCCTGAATTTTTGATTTCATGGATTATTGACAAAGCTTCCTTAGTTTTCCCCCAAATCGAATGTCCAGAGATCATAGCATTATATGTCACAATATCAGGCTTAATTCCTTCTTCCCCCATTCTCTTCCATACATTAATAGCGTCTTCGAAACAGCCCTTGTAGGAATATCCCGATATTAGTGAATTCCATGCAGAAATATTTCTTTTGCTCATACTATTGAAAACATTTTGAGCATTGGTCAAGTCATCATTCTTCACATACATATCTATCAATGAAGTTCCAATATATAGATCAAACTCAAGCCCGTTTCTTATCACATAACTATGGGTAGCTTTCCCTAACTTCAAGAAACCTAGTTCGCTAATTGCTTGAAGAACAGCAGTGATGGAGAATGAGTCAGGCTTAAATTCTAACATTTGCATTCTTTGCAAAATGGTCAACACTACATAATATGATTTTTGAGCTAAATGGCCTGACAAAAGGGAGTTCCAGGTTACAATATCTTTTTTTATGTTAAGATGCTCCATTTCATGAAATAGCTGGTATGCTTCATTTACAAGACCATGTGAAGTATAACTCGAAATCATCGAGTTCCAAGAAGATAAGTTATGATTTTCCATCGAGTCAAATACTGCCCTGGCAAGTTCAAGATTTTCATTTTTGGAGTACATGCTAATAAGTGAATTACATATCAACAAATCCGACTGCAAGAAAGATCGAATCACATACCCATGAATCTGCTTTCCTTCATCAAGAGCTCTCATTTTTGAGCACGCTTGCAACACTCTCGCGATTGTGAGGCTATTAACTTTTACATCCGAGAGCTGCATATTTCGAAACAATCGCAAGGCTTTAATCCATCTCTCACTCCTCACATTCATCAAAATTCCCTCATTCCACATTACAACATCCAGATCAGCCGTTTTATCAAATAACTCATCAGCGCAATCTACACCCCAACACTTCTCATAAAAATTCATGAGTGCACAACTTAGGTGCGCATCCAAATTAAAACCCTTCTTGATTGAATAAGCATGAACTTCCAATCCCAGCCATTTATCCATCACATTCCCACACATTTTAAGAACAATAGTAAGTCTTTTACTATCAAAGCTCAGACCTTTTCTATGCAACTCAACAAAAACCCGAAAAATATCAAATGGCTTTCCCCCAAAACTAGTCAATTCCTCAAGGAAGCTCTTCCAAGACAAGTAATTTTCAGGAAAATCCATAAAGTAAAGAACTGAAGCAGACTGAAAATCAGCAAATTTCAAGTAAGATGTGATCAAAGATGAGATTTTGATATCTGGGTCATACTTCTTGATGATCGAAGCATGCATCATTTTGACTGAAGTCAAGGAATTTAGCTTCTTAGACCTATCAAATGTGTAAGAATAGTTGAAGACAGATGCTTTAGAAAAAGAAGAAAGAGTTTCTGCAACATTGAGGAGACTTAAATGGGTGGAGAAGGTTCTTGGTGTCCTGGTACTGGGTGGGGTTTGAAAGATTGACGGGTTATGTATAGGAGCTTCCATGACGGGTAGACAGTTGAAAAGAAGAGTTGAAGATTGTTGGGATAAAATGGAAAAATGACTGTTTGGCAAACAAATTGGAGGGTTTTCATTTGGAGGGGATGACTAGTACAAGTACTACTAGGAGTAGCTTCTTCGATTTGCAGTGGATAAGGTTATCAGCTTTATTGAGTTACTAGTGTAAGCCTCTATCTCAAAGTAGAACATAATATTTAAAAGAAAAAATATTTTTTCTATTTTTATTTAATTTTTTAATTTTTTTATAAATTTATTTTTAACATTTATCTAAAAATCGTCAAAACTCGTTGACGTTTCGAGCTAGCAATAAAGAAAAAGGACTAGCAGATGTTAATTATATTAATTAAGAAGGGCTACAACGAAAGAAATAAAACAACCAAGTTAAAAGGAAACTAGTGTAAGTCCGTATTTTAGGACATGGCATGGTAGTTGAAAAATTTATGCATTTTAAAATATATTTAATGTATTTTTTTCCATTTTTATTTTTAAATTCAAAAATTCAAAATTATATTTTTATATTTGAATTTTTTATAAATTTAATTTTAACATTTATGCAAAAGTCTTCAAGACTCGTTGATGTTCCTTACTAGCATTATATATATATATATAAAGGACTAACGAATGTTAATTAGATTAATGAAGAAGGATTACAACGAAAGAGATAAAAGAAAAGAGTTAAAAGGAAACTATTAAAAGAAAGAATTGCTCCTATACAAAAATTTGAGAGAACATTAAGGATGACAAGCGTAAATAATTCGAGAAGAGAGCTGCTAGATAGATTGGGTTGCTAAATATCGCTTCCAAAATTTTCAATATCATCCTAGTAAAATCTTCTAAGCACTTCTCTCTAACCCTAGTTTCACCATCTATTTCATTTTCTCCTTCAAAATGAAATTTTTAGGATGTTTTTGGATGATTGGTTTTTTCTTATGTTTAATTTTTTTAATATGTTTTTTTTTATAGTTTTGTGGTTTTATTTTAGTTAATTCCTATACTACCCTTAAAAGTTTAAAAAATTACATTAAATATTGGAGAGAAAAAAGATAGAGTGTTAGTTATGATTTGATGTGATGTTTGATAGGATATAAATGTGTGTATAGGGATATGTAAATTAGTAGGTATGAGAGAGAAAATCATGATTTTTGAAACCAATCAAGTGAACAAACAAAATAGTAGTTTTTGAAATCAATCAAGTGAACGAAAAAAAAATAATAATTTTTTATTTGATACGATTCTATCTGCATGTCAACGAAAAGAGTATTTTTCTAATTTGTCTCTCTTGTTGAACAATTATCATTCACAATAAAAATACTATTGTTATCATTATTTTAGTACTTGATGCATGTAGTACTCAACAAGGAGGGAAGGGGGGAGACAAGACAGTGTATAAAAAGGTCAATATTGAACAACATGTTCTGTTGACTTCGCCTAGGATGGGAAAGATTGAACATGCGTCATTTGATTCAACATTTTTCATTGTCTTTGAAGCAAAGCAAAGCGGTAAAGGACGAAAAAAGAGTGGTGGAAGTTAAAGAAAAGGGCCATATGATTGAGAAACAGCAGCAGTAAAATCTACTTTCCAACCATTGAGAGAGAGAGAGAGAGAGAGAGAGAGAGAGAGAGAGAGAGAGAGATTGTTAATGGTAAGGATTGATTGAGAATAAAGTACATCAAATCGTGAATTCATTAACATCCAAGTTCCCTCCCTCTGGAAACCCTCATCGACCAAAACTGATATCGTTTTTTAATAACGGAAGTTTTGATATAAAAGGGACGATAACGAGAATTTAAAGAACGACATTTAGCACCACAGATAAAATGCTTGTTTTAACCACATAGTTTACAGAAATGATGTGGCATGCATGCTGTACATTTTTTTTTCATTTCTCTTTTGAAATTGTTTTAACAAATATAAGAAAAAAGGCAAATTACGAAAATGGTTCCTGTACTGAACAAATATATAGGGAAAAGTCTTTAAACTCATCATTGCTCAATTTTCGTCCCTGTACTGAAAAAATTAAGCGCAATCAGTCCTAAATTCTAATTTTGGTCCAATTAAATTTGAAATATGAATAATCATGCATAACACTTACTGAATGACGGGGAAAAAATATAAGATTCACTATTTTCTCCGTAATTTTTTGTATTCTTCTTGTATAGAATGGAGAAAAAAAAAGTCAAATTGACGAAGGAAGTAAGTGAATTTGATGTTTTTATTCCCACCATTAATAAGTATCACGCATGCTTATTTGAAAATTTAATTTGACCGAAATTAGAGTTTAACACTGATTGTGCTTGATCATTTTTTCAGTATAGGGATCAAAATTGAGCAATATTAAATTTAAGGATTTTTTCCCAAATATATTTAATACAGAACCATTTGTACAATTTGACCTAAGAAAAAAGTGGAAAACTGAAATGACTCTGGCTCCAACAAATAAACCTTCATACTCCAATTAGACTACAATTGCTCCATCTCTTTTATTCAATCGCACAATGCTTCGGTAAATTATATTAGGCGCCTAGGCGCTCAAAAAAAGAAGCGTCCTTCTGCGCGTGGCTTTTAAATTTTGAAATACGCAAGTGGATGATGAGAGTGAGTAAAAGAGGGCAAATTATATAGAGCACCCTGGAGCTCCTTGTTAGGAGCACCTTTTGGGGTAAGTGTGAGCCACTCTCCCTAAAGAAAGTGAGTGAGTGTAAAAAATAAAAATTAACCTAATTAAATCCCTAAATTTTAGAAATTTAATTAACCTATTTAAAACATACACTCTCCCTCACGTCTCTCATTCTCGTTTCCCAGCCTCTCCCTCCGTCTCTCTC
>JAOWAN010000051.1:11950802-11967313 GCA_028566635.1 Lobelia cardinalis | reverse complement strand
GGGGGGGAAATGTTTAATAAATTGAGAAAAGGTAGAAAGAACGGGATGAAATGTGGAAATAATTCAAAAATTAATGTGGGGGGGGGGGGAATGTGTAAAATAAAATAAATACTTCAGTTTTTTTTTTTTTTTTTTTGTGCCATAAATCCAATTAGTTATTTACCCCTTTGATAGGCTATTAGCCTATTAGTCCTTATCTTAGGATTGCAGTAGTTCAATTTGAGGGTTTTTGTTTAACTGGAAAAATATTTTACCCTGAAATAAAAGGAGTGTCATCTTGACATCTCCATTCATGCACAATATTAGCCTGCTCAGTTGGTGTCACGATAGTGATTGTGTGTATAAGGTACAATTTTGTGTTTTGTGTGCAATGGTTGGTAGTATTTGTGGTAGTTTTAGTTCAGTTTAGAGCAGTGGTGTTTCTGAAGTATGTGAAAATTTTGATTTGCAATCATTTATCCATACCTTTCTTATTTGACTTTGAGAATTTTTGTCTAGAACAAGTGATACTATAATCATTCATACTTATTTTTCATTTCTTAAAACACAGTGTGCTGAACTATTATTATTCTTTGAAAGAAGTCAAGTTCGGGTTAACACAACTTCGTGTATCATTAGTGTATGTTTCCTTGAGTCATGATTGGTAGATTGACATTTAGAGAAGAAATGAACAATGGAACAGTTTGCTTGAGGCCACTCGACAGTCCTTGGGTCCGATTGACGTATTGATGACAATTAGTGTGTTAAAGCGTGGTTGAAAGTTCATGAGTCAATTAATTGTTTCCTTATCAAACGGGCTCGCAAGGGATACAACACGGTCATAACATTTACTTCTCTCTCTCTCTCTCTCTATATATATATATATATATACATATATATATATATATAGGTGACGTAGCTTCAGCTTATGGCATTGATGAATTGTGTTGCTATCAAAAAATGGTGCAGGAATTCCAGGGGCTATGATCTAGCAAAGAAGTTCAATTCTAAGCTTACTCATATTTCACCTGTGTGGTATGACTTGAAAAGGTAAACCGGTCCAGGATTATGTTTTGAACAATGCTAACTCTTTCAATAGTTTGTTTTAGTTTTCGACGTCGAGTATTGCGAGTGTTTGACTTTTTAAATTATCCCTCCATGTGAAAATGAGTGTCAAATGTTGTTTATGATTCTTTCTTTCTGTACGCTCAAACCCTTAAAACAATCTAAAAAAAGCTTTCGTAAATTGTTTGCCGAAAGCTCTATATTCATAGATTGATCATTCCAGGTGTGATGTTGCAATGTGCCGACCAACGTAACCAATATCTGATGCGAGACCAGTTCTTTCTACCATATGATAAAGATCGAGCCAATTAGTCAGCTTTTCCCCATTGATACGCTAAACCATAGCAGCTTGAGAACTCCAGAACTGAAGTGCTCACTTAGCGAATTAAAGATGCTATGTGACCCGTCGTGTTGAGATACAAATGCTCAGCCCATAATGACTACGAAAGGTTCTTTTTTGTTTGCTTGATGAGTCAGGCTCTGCCGATCATGAATAAAATTTGACACTCATTTGGGATGGAGGGATTATAAAGATATTGTCTACCTTCAGTCATTACTTTAGCTACAGTAAGTCTTAGAATAAATCTGGAATAGCAGTAGAGCATTTAATGCTAATGTTTGTTTGAAAATACTTCATCTGTTACAAATCGAAGAGTCTTACTGTAGGTTGTTAGGCGTCGTTCCATTCCAAGTTTCTTATTTCAAGAAGTGAATAAATTGAGTTTCAAAACTTTTCCCATTATCTTAAGCTTAATGTTAAGAAAACAAGTGTATTTTTCTTAAGGGTATATATGAAAAACTTTCAGTGTGAGCCAGGTCGGTTTGAATGCTCCATATTTGTGCCAGGACATAAATGCAGAGAATCGGAGACACTAAAGCTTTGAGAGTAGACTAGTATTGCCTTTCTATGGCTTCAACCGGTAAATGTCTTCATTCTCTTTGCTTGCTTTATTTGCAGCCACGGGACCAAGCTAATTCTTGAAGGAAGACACAATGTTGATACAGGATGGATTTCAGATCTTAAAACGGCAGGACATGCGCAGGTGTTGTCAGCTCACTATATTCCTCACTTTCTGTTGCATTATAGCAAGAGGCAGATGCATGGATCTGATATCTTGTTCATGACTTCAATAATTTTAAATTTGTATTTCGGTTTAGAAAGACCTAGTTGCTATATAAGAACCTCATAATTGGTTTCGATTTGAGCTCCTATAAGAGAAAAAACACGCTAAACCATAAGTGTGATGCAAATTACAAGCTTAACTTTTCCACAAGTATTAATGAATGCTTATAATAATCTATTTGTGTATGTAAGTTGCATTATTAAATAACGTTGGCACTCATACGCATCTTTCATACTGTAGGTCCTACCTAGAATTGTACTAGAAGCTAATCCTGTGGACTTGCTTACAAAGAAGAAGCAGAGGGATAGATCAATTAACCTTATATTAAAGGAATGCAAGTAAGCTTCTTCTTTATTTCTCTTGAATAGTACCTCTACAGTAACTTGCCCACAGTGTAACGAGACTCGGCTTACTGCTATATGTCAGCTATTTATGCGTGGAAGTTTTTTTTAGATCCATTTCATTTCCCTTTTATTTGTTTTTCTCAAGTCATTGCAGGGTCCATGTGAAATAATCATAATTGCTGTGCCCAATAATGTAAGTGTACCGACCTCTTTACATGTTCATGGCTCTTTTTATCAATGAACAGGGAAATGAATTATGATGGCATTGTACTAGAATCTTGGTCAAGGTGGGCAGGTTATGGTATCTTGCATGATCCAGACATGCGGAATATGGTAAGCAAGTAAACTATACTTAATTTTCCTTTTCCTTGTATGCCCTTCATTATGTGCACATAATTGCAGGCATGCAAATAAAAACCATTGTAAACTTAATTATTGTTTTGTGCCAAAAATTAGATTTTAATTTTGAGTTTTAGATCATGAGATATTTCAATTTAAATAAATCACGTTCTTTTAGAGGAGAGTGAAAAAAATCTTTAGTATAAGGAAGGAAGTTTTGCTACAGTACAATGAATAGTAACCTTTTAAAATCCATCTCAACCATCCATTACATCTTCATCTAATGGTTGGGATAAAAAGAAGACAAAAAAAAGGACAGCACTGGCCAGACTAAGGACACTGACACACGACAGTACAGCAGATACACACACCCTCCAAGATTACACTTGTAGTCCTTCTCCGCCCCCTCCATTTTCACTCACCCCAGTCTCTCCTTTTTCATTTTCATTTTTTCAAAATTTACCTCTTTCTGAGTCGAGCCTCATTTTATGGAGGAAATGTACGGACTTTACGAGTAAATGTTAAAGTCTGGGGTTCCACTTCCATGAGTTCCATCCGAAAGCCAATTGGCAATGAGAGGAGTAGCTCAAGATCTTTATTAAGTGATTGTGAGACTTGTTTGTTCTCGATGTGGGATATGGCTCAATAGTAAACTCATAGAGGAAATGTACCCTAAACAACCTACCTTACCCAACCTACCCAATTGCCCTTTTTTGGTTTTTTGTCTTTTAAATAAATAATTAAACATTTTTGAAGCCATGATATTTCAATCTCAGTTGCTGATGATACATTATGGAATGTGGTATGACTTCCTTCCCAAAGAATATTTTAAATTTCTTTTTGTGTCCTAAAAAATTAATCTTATGTTAGACAATCTTAAATTTTTAATACAATTTAGGGGTATCTATAATACTTTTGATTTAACACTATCTACAGCAAAAATAACTTTTAATCTCAATCCTTAAAAGTATTCCAATCTCAACCATTTATCCTAAATATCATTTCCTTCATTTTTCAATTCAAAATTTTTTAAATTCAACAAAATTTTAAACTTTACATTTAATTATAGCATCTCATTATAAACTTAATTGATGCAAGAAATGGTGATGCGCACCGTCGAGATGACCTGCACACCATAAGAAAACAAAAACCTTAGGAGGCCCGGAGTTGTGCTGCGGTGAAGACCCTCCGATGCTCAAGTCAGCACTTGTATATGGGGTAATGAGACGCATAGGACGAGATTGTGTTCAGTTAAGTTATCTGGAGACCTGACCTACCCATATGTACACGTTGAATACCTAATTAGGGTTACCCCGTATAGGCTTCCTTATTGGAGAAGGAATGCCTCTCGGTAGTGTCCCTATACCTAGTGGGTCTTCGCATGGTTATCCCCTATAGGGACTCCATGATGGAGAAGGAATTTACTTAGGAGTAATATCCCTATACGCAGTAGATTTGGTTCCATCATGTATCTTGGATGAGAATTAATTGAGTATATTAAGTCTACGCCCTCGGCATGTCCAATTATCTTTTTACTCTTTTTCAAAGCACGTGTCAACACACCATAGGTGGGTTATTTTTACTGATATCAAATATATGTGTATATATATATATATGTTTTATTTGGCATGAGCTTTATCCTTTTTATCTTTTTTCATTCCAGAAGAAATATAGTAAGGTCTATTGAACGAATTTGCATTGCACTATTTGCTTTGCTTCTTTTGCAGAAGTAAGATTATTTTATTTCTTTAAGTAGTGTCATAAATTTAAAGGAACACGTGCCTTATTATTTCATGACCGAATCAATCAAATCTGTAAGCTATCATGTTCAAATAATACAACAACAACAACAACAAAGCCTTAATCGCAATCACCTGGGTGATCTACATGAATCCTTTTTTGCTATTACACGTGATCAAATGCCAATTCACCTTACATACCACAGTCAAATGTCGACCTTAAACTCCATTGTCCTCTTCCATAAGTAAGGGTATTTTTACGTTAAATTTATGTCATAAATTTAGCGCTATATGTGCCCAAACGTCATATGTTACCTTTACCTTTTTGTTACAATACAACATTATGGAAACTTCATTATGTTTGTCCATGCCAGATACAAACCTTACGTGGTGATATCTTGATTACCGGCATCTCTGTATTTGTGTTCGCTGAGATTACTGTTCATCTTTCAAAATGTAATGGAATTTCTTATGTTTTGCAAGACTAGGCACTGCAATTTATAAAGCAATTAGGGCAAGCCATGCATTCTGTGGTGTTAGAGAGGAATATCAAGCAAAGTCTGCAGTTGATATATGTCATAGGCCCACCACGTACGGAGAAGCTCCAGGAGCATGATTTTAGACCTGAAGATCTCCGCAGCTTGGGTGATGCTGTTGATGGTTACTCTCTTATGACTTATGATTTCTCAAGTCCTCATAGCCCGGGTCCCAATGCACCTCTGAAGTGGGTCCGCTCTACCATGCACATGCTCCTTGGCTTCAGCAATACTGGTATTCAGGGCTTGGCCCAGAAGATATTTGTCGGCATCAATTTTTATGGGAATGATTTTGTTCTTTCAGGAGGTATGTGCCATGCGATTTATATTGACCACTGGATTTCTTATTGCTGATTTTAACTAAATTAAATTCTTTGCATCTTCCATTGAAAGAGGTCATAGTTTTCATTTCAATACTTTCCACTTGGAAGAGTCATATTTTAAAATGTTTCACTTCCAGATCTGGAGACTTCAGGATAGATGGAGTAGTTCTTACTTCTTTTACCTTAGATTACTTATGCAAAGTTGTTTCAATCCTTAAAATGCTTGACTTTCAAATGGGGACTCTTTGGGTGGCACACATAGAGAATCACGTAGTGCTTGCTTTTGCCGACAAAATTGTGTGAACAAAATGGGAGTTTGGAACTGTCCAGTTGATTGGGTTTCCGACCATTTAGAGGTCAAATTTTCTTATTGTGATTCGGAAGAATGAGCTATTGACCACCATACTTTCTTGTCTTTTACATATATACCATGGTTTGGCAAATTAACTTGCATACTTTAGATTTGACCTCCAATATTCCCAAAACCTAAAAGCTGCCTGACTAACAGATATGTAGATGTGGGATTTGTGAGAATGTGAGACGTACCTCTTAACCCAGTTCTAATAAGTACATCAGTATGTAGTTGTACAACCGTAAGTCCATATAAAAATCATATTGGGCTTCAAGAATATAGGAAATGGGAATTTGCAAGTGTTAAGAGTAGATTGGTAAGTAGTAAGTACCCTTGTTGGGTAATGATTGTGAATTGCAGGCTTAGGTGGTGGCCCCATTATTGGAAGGGAGTACCTATCTTTGTTGGAACAGTACAAGCCACAACTGCAATGGGAGAAGAACAGCGAGGAGCATTTCTTCTTGTACACTGATAGTCAACATGTCAAGCATATGGTGTTCTATCCCTCACTAATGTCGATTGCAAAGCGTCTTGAGGAAGCTCACTCGTGGGGTGCTGGTATCTCTATTTGGGAGATAGGGCAAGGTCTGGATTATTTTTTTGATATTCTATAATTGAAAGAACTTTTTTATTGCGTGGGAGGAGCACCTATGTAACATGTAGTTGGTCACACTTTGCCACTTTCTTTGGTAAAAGTTTTGGTACAGAGCAGCACTTTCACTTAGTCAATCACGTGGTCGATAATTTTTTGGTTTTTTAGTCAATCACATAGTTGATAATCGATATGATATGATTTTTGATTTTTTTATGGGTCCCCATCTTTTATTTTTTCACTTTACTTCGCATATCAGCTTCCTAATCGGAACTTTGCATTATCCTTCACGACTTTGATGTAGCGGCATAAATCTGAAAATGTTTTTTAACAGTTTTGTTGAAAAAATACATTTCTCCCTATCTGATGGTTTCATATTGCCCACCGTGGGGCTGAAACCCAGTCTACCACAAGGTTAAGAGCAAGCCTAGAGCAGTCTGAGCTAGACTGGCTTGTTTTGTAATTTAACTATTCCCTCCGGTTGTATTCACCCGTCTAGTTTTTTTTAATATTGTTCGAAAAATAAACCAAAAACACAAGTTTTCTCTCTCTACCTATTATTTTTACATACTCATATATTACATTTATATCCTATCAAACATCACATCAAATTATAATTATCACTATTTCTCTCTTTATCGCTATTATGTAATTTTTTAAAATTTAAAGAGCAAAATTATAAAATTCTTAAAAAATCTAAACCAACACAAAATACAAACAAAAATAAAATATATTAAAAAACTCCAAATCCAAATGCACCCTATCTTTTTAGTAAAAAGGATGATTGAATCGCCCACCATGGGGCTCGAACCCATGACCACAAGGTTAAGAGCCTTGCGCTCTACCAACTGAGCTAGACGGGCTTGTGGTATTACGGGGTGAATTTACTTTATATATTCTTTTGCAATGTCTACTCTTCATTCAATGGTCACTCAAAGCTCAGCTTCCACTATTTGATCTATGAGAAGCAAGTCTCGGGCATCTTGAAAATTTCATCTGAGTATTCAATTGATGAACTAATAAGCTTCTAATTGAAAAATTAATTAGGATTTTTTTTAGTATTTAAACAATAGACTTTGTCAAGCTTTGCAACTACGAAGCCATTCTTATTAATGTGTGCAAGGAAACCCATTGTGGATACATCTTCCTAACGTTGGAATGTAACAATGAAATTTCATTACATGTTGATAAGATGAGGTGAAATGAATGCTTCGCTTAATTGTATTCGATTTAATGCACCAATATTCTTGTAATTTTCAATTTCTTTTGTTTTCCTTGATTAAAAAAGGATGAATTGAGTTCCACTAAATTATTTTTCAATTGTTTTTTAGGAATTATTAATGGCTTTCCACTTATCTCCATCGTGATTCGAACCGGTGATATATTAGAAACCATCGTTCCACTAAATGGCAACTCATTGTGATAAGGCCTGGAGTTATTACTAGTGCACTGAGCTAAACCATCTTATTGTAGCATGTACTAATGTAGACTATGTAGTACTACTAGAGAAATCTATACCAGTACAGGCAAGTACTTCACCAGAGTTCTTCAAGAACTTCCTTCTCTGAGTATTTCCTCAGCCACACAATCGCACACAGTACCCACAAAAGGTGACCCACAGGCTACATCCAAACATGATCATCAACCCCCTCATCCTCACTTGCCACGTGTCTCTCAGCAAATGGAGCATTTCTCATATTCTAGTGCCACATCACCCACCCCTCCCCCTCCTCAAACCAGACCAGCCAAATCGCACCAACAATTGAATCCATCATCTAAAGTTAGCTTTCAAAGAACCCCAAAACATCAATCAAAACAATTGATAATAAACATATATATTATCTCCCATCCACTTCTCATGGTGATTGAATCACTTGTATCAATATTTTGGTAAAGTGCTCATCAAGAATTATGCTATGGAAGCCCTCAACGCAGCAGCTGCATTAACACCCATCTCTGTTCTTTCAGACAGAAAATTAGCAGAACCCAAGAAGCACTTAGCTCTTCCCATACATTCAACTTCCCCACTTAAAATCTCACATTCTTCAAATTCCAGCAAAACCCCACAAGTATTCTCGTCAAGAAGCTTCCATGGTGGCTTTGTACTTCTATCCTCTGTTCTCAATACAGGGCTTGCCAAAGCACTGACTTATGAAGAAGCACTTCAGCAGTCAGTAACTTCTTCTGACTCCTCATCATCAGACATTGATATTGGTGGGATTCTTGACAGTGCTATCAGTTTTGGAGTTGAGAATCCTGCTGTTATCATCGGCGCTGCTACGGTGGTTGTGGTCCCACTAGTCTTATCTCAGTTGCTGGGTGGTAAGGCTAAGGCATTTGGAGTTGAGTCTGCTAAAAGTGCTTATGCCAAATTGGGGGAGGATGAGAGTGCTCAATTGATTGATATAAGGGCACCAGTGGATATAAAGCAAGTGGGTAGTCCTGATGTTAGGGGTTTAAAGAAGAAGGCTATCTCAGTTGTTTATAAAGGGGAAGATAAGCCAGGGTTCTTGAAGAAGCTGTCTTTGAAGTTTAAAGAACCTGAGAATACCACGTTATTCATTTTAGACAAGTAAGCCCATAAAACCAGTTTTTTATTGGTTAAAGTTCTAATGCCTTCTATTTAACAGTGTTTGGAATTACAAATTTGTATCCATGTTTTTATTATGATCTGGCAATGCTTTTGGTTGTTGTATTAAAAGTCCAAAACTTACAACGAAAATCACATTCATGCTCTGCCCAATTGTCATGATTGGAAATGGTGCCACCTATTGTAGTTGGAACCCAATTTATCCATGAATGAGATTTCACTAAGAGTGGATATATAGACCGGTAATGGTTCATTGTGGCCTCTATTGAGGAGAGAATCTTCCCCGGCATTAACTTCTTATTTAACTATGTACCGTATTAGGTTCTCGCAAACCATCAATGTCACCTTTGGAAAATTGTAGTCTTATGGAAGAAGTCAAAACCCTCAATGGAAAAAACTATAAGGAATCACATTAATAGGATTCACGTTACTAGGAATCCAGTTAATAGGATTCACGTTCCCTACATCCGTTCCTGCCCACACGGGCCTTAGAGGGTAATGCTACACTTGTTAAAAAGTGGGTGCAATGTGTTTGGCAAACAAGTATTTCTCTTCGAGAAATGGATCAAACAGAACAGAAAATCGAAGAAATATAGAAGGATATGGAAAGTAGAATTAAGCCTGCCTTTTGTACAGCTGAGTGTTTCTCAGTGCTTATCCAACGTTATGAAAATTTTGAATTTTATGCATAAATAATGATACTTCACTCAAGATGGATTTATTTAAGCTATGAATGCTCATTTGTTTTACCAATATTTTTCTTTCTTCCTGTAAACATGAAGCAACTCCTCTACCGTATTGTACAAAAATGCTATAAACTTGGCGCAAGTTAATTTAAATATATGGTTGTAAACATAATTAATGTAAAAATGTTTGATTATCAAAGTAGGACCCCTTTTTTGGAATATGAGTATTGAGTAAAGGGGTATTGATTTATGCAAATCTTTGTCACTAGAATCAAGAAGTGATACTACTAGATGCTACTGCTTAATCATTTGAAATCGCGATGAAGCTAGGTTTGATGGGAGCTCTGAGCTGGTTGCAGAATTGGTCACAGCAAATGGCTTTAGAGCAGCTTATGCAGTAAAAGATGGTGCAGAAGGACCACGAGGATGGATGGTTGTTACCATTTTTACTTCCTGTAATTTGGAATATGTTTATATATTTGCCATTGATGTTTCACTCATCTTCTTAGATTTTTGTAAGTTGTTACTCAAAGGTGAACCCTACATATGCAGAGTAGTGGTCTTCCCTGGATACAACCAAAGAAATCTTTTAGCTTTGATCTTAGCGGCTTCACGGATGCAATTGATGGTGCATTTGGAGTACGTATCTTACTTTCTCGACTATTGCAATTTTCTCCCTGTATTCTAATAAGTAGTCCTGCAGCTATTTTGGGATGTTCTACTTAGGTAGCAGTGCTTGAAAAAGTCTATATAGAGTACTTTTTAGTATTAGTTTCCAAATGAACCATTGCTGCCTCAGGCTTGAACTTAAGATATATGTGTATATATTTAGTTATTTTAGTATTAGTATAAGGAAACATATTTCACTCCTCAAATTGTTTGACTTTTTCATGAGTTCTTTGAGCAATGGAGTATGTACTTATTAGAAACTTTAGATCTGTCTTGACTTTTTCTAATAATGATCCCTACGAAGGTTCTAACTGGAATTAAATTTCAGGAGGGCTCCGAGGCGATAAGTCTTGTTTTTGGTATTGCTGCAGCTGCTGGATTAAGTTTATTGGCATTTACAGAGGTTTGGCCCTTGATGTTTTTCTCCCTAAAATTGGTGCTTCAAGTGTGCCTTATGCTGTAGTTTATTCACCAATAGGGTGACCATGTTGATTCAGGTGGAAACGATTCTCGAGTTCTTGGGTTCAGCTGCAATCATTCAACTTGTCAGCAAGAAACTCCTGTTTGCCGAGGTTTGTATTTTTTTTCAATATAAATTTATACTCCCCTCTATTCTAGAAGTTGCTTTGAAAATGAAAAATGCCTTTCTCATGCCTGTAAAGGGTATCTGGTCAGGATCTTTAACTGTTGCTAAAGGAACTTGGATTCATCCAAAGAGTTCTGAAGTGGAGTGATCTAAGATGTTAACCACTATGAATACTTTGAGCGTTGCTCGCAAATTATCAAACAGTTATACGTCAGAATCAGGCTTTATAATGAATAGGTGATATAGTCAGACCAAAAATTTCCTGTGTTAGGTGGCTAAATTTGAGGGGACAGATATTACCGACATAATTACAATATTATGGGACATGGAATCAGAAGTCAGATTTATCTAGGCTGGGTATCGTGATTCCATCGAAACCTCTTCTGTTCTGTTTCTTTTGATGAAATACTCTCAACCATTTTACGTAATTCTTAAATTCCCCCTTCCTATACTAATCCCCTCTTCACTCCTCTCCTCACAAACCCTCGTCATTTCTTTCTAGGCCCATAGTTGTTCCCACATACCAAATATGAAATTGCCACGGAATGGTCATCTAATACCAACTGAAAGCCTTGTATTAAACGATTTATTTGCAATCTAATCTCCTTGGAATGCCATTCCACTTCCCATCTCCATCCCGACCTTAATCATTCACTTCCATACCCAAATCACAACCAAATTGATCCTCTCCATGGGGTTGGTTGCCAGTAGTAGTACGATGACCAATTATGATAGTTGTTAAAGCATGATATACATTGTTGGGTTTCTCTTTAATAGCTTAATATTTTATTTGAGTTACTAGATATGATAGCAGAGCTTAGCTTTGGCAAGGAATAGGATTCACATGACCCTGCATTTATTTATATAGAACTTATTTCCAAACAGTATGTATAGACCTTGTAGAAAAGTGCAATTATCGGCACATGTACACCTCTTCAGTTATGCACGTAATGGGGAGTCTTAAAGCACAATATACATTTTTGGGTCTCTCTCTAATAGCTTAAGCTTTTAGATGGTGGGTGACTTAACGGTAGTGCCCATCATATTTGCATATTTTTGGTATAATACTGTCCTCACCCTTTATCTCTCTTGCGTTTTACTCACTTGTTGCTTTAGATGTGCCAACATAAGACTCATTTCTGATCAAAGCCCTCAAGTTTCTGTCTGGATGGCTCTGTTAATAAGTTTAGCACCTATCTGCATTTTTTCTCCATGGCAGGATCGGAAGCTTACGTTGAAGCAAGTTGAAGAGTTTGTGAACACTAAGATTGGGCCCAAAGAGTTCGTTGATGAGATAGTGGTAAGCAACACAAAAGCGCTCCACTGTATAAAAACCTTTTAGCTCTCTGTATCTTTGCATTTGCTTTACTTTGTCGTCTCGACGATGACTCTGATCTATCTGTGGCCTCCTGATGTGTTGAAATCAGCAAATTGGGAAAGCACTTCTACCCACACCTGTGATAAGCAAGTCTCTTCCAGCGCCTACAGAAGTGAGCCCTGCAGAAGCAAGTGCTGTAGAAACAGTTACTGAAACAGAAGCAAGTGCAGCAGAAATAGTTACTGAAAGCAATTCTGCTCCAGCAAAGGAAGTAGCTGCAGAGCCTCCTCCCCAAGTCAACTCAGCCCTCAAAACAGAAGTGAAAGCAGATACAATTCCCAAGCTGTCTCAGTCACTTTCACCGTATCCTAATGTAAGTTTCCTCAAAACGCACCTATTATTGTTTATCAAGACTTTGAAACCACAATTTTTAGCGCTTACATTCTATTAAGAGTATTTAACTCGAAAAATGTATTTTCAGTGTGAAAATTGAAAAATAAGAGCATTAGACGCTTTCAAAGGACTTCCTAAATATTTTAGCTGTTTTACTAGGGAACTAAAATACTGACAATAATTTGATGAAAAAAGCTTAACGCTAACCTTCTGAAATCAAACTCATGAATAATGATTTCCTTTAAAAAATGATCTTCAAAAAGCTCGATATCCTCTATTTGGGTTTTGAGTTAGTTGCATGGCTTTCTTAACGAAACAACTGCATGCTAATCCTTGTGCTTCTTTTCTCTCTCTTGACTGCAGTTCCCGGATTTTAGGCCTCCAACTTCGCCTACCCCTTCAAAGCCATAGAGTTATTAATTAGCGAATTGAAAATGTATGTACAAGCACATACCACTATGGCAAGTGTCGATCCGGTTATTTCTGGAGCAACATTGTCATCTTGCCTGAGTTATGCGAGCAGTTAGTAATTTTCACAACTTCATTACTTGAATAGTTCGTAGTTGCAGCGACCTTCACTGCTCTCTTTTGTGTACTATATATATTTGTTGTTGATCTCACATAGCTGTTGGATATTGTATTAGCGGATATGGGTTTTTACAAATACAATTATTTTCAGGATCTTGAAGTGAATAAAAAATAAAAATTCAGATTGAGATTGCAGTTCTTTCTTCTGAATCTTTTGAGATGTGAAAATCTTGTTAAATTGTGAGTGTACTAAGTTGGTCCCTTCAAGTTATTGGTGTGGGGTGTCAGAAGTGTCATCTATAATTCTAATTTGATTTCTATTTGGATTTCAAATATTTTGCTCATTTCGTGGCTATAGCCAACTTAGGATCTGTGCGGTGCAGCTTGCCAGCATGCAGCATTTTGGTTAAACTAGCAGCGAAGCACGGGTGTTGCGTGTGGCAAGTATTGTGTATATGGAAAATGTACTTATAATGCCAATGAAAACATTGTTTCCATAACCATCTCTGAAAACTAATTTGTACATATTCTATGTAGAGAGGCCATGACCTAATCAAAGAGATTATGTCACAAAAGTAGGCAGAAGATGTTCGGTGGATGTAAACAGTCTTTATATACCATTCTTCTCGATAAAGAACATACTAGGAATCTAACTGGAGAGAGGGATTAGTCGGTAAAGAATTTCCAAATTCTTCTGCTTACATTCGAGTTGTGGAGTACTTACAACATCAACCATAGCCTCTAAAATGATATCTTCATAAATAGGAGTAGTACAATGCCTTCAATTATCAAAGACACAATAAAGTCTTCTATTATCATAGGTTTGGCATTGAAGGTATCACAATGTTTATGTTTCCTAACCATTCCAAACAACTTAAACTTAACATCACCATTACAGTTCTTCATCTTCCTTAATTTGTTATTCCTTCACATGGTAATGGAATCGTAGTGCTGACTCACATGGATCGAAAAGAAAAATGCTCCATCAAGGTACGGTTGCATAACTCTAGCAATATATACTACTCCCTCCGTTCTTTTGATAATCATGGTACTTGGTCTTGTTTTCGGAATCCATTGTGCCTCAGCCAATGATGGTGGATTTCAGCTTCATGTTCTTTTGGCATTCCAACTGCCAATGTTCTTTGTACTTGTTTCTTTCTTAAGACCTTATCCAATTGTTGTATATATAGATAGGGCTTTTGTACATTTGTAAACATTTTTTGTTGAAAAAATTGGGCTTTTTCTTAATTTTGGAGCAACAATTTGAGTGGGTCCCAATGATAATATTTAATGGGATCATTCAACATTTTCATCACCAAAGTATGGTGAGTGAAATGAGACACTAAATTGATCAAATTCAATTTTAAGTGAATTAAAAAATGTCATTAAAGTTTATCACCTTGAATGAGTTATGTGTAACGATAACGGCTGCGAATGAGCGTTCTATCCTGGGAGACAGATGCCCCAAACACTACAAGCACCTTCTAGGGACGAAATATGTATTAAGGATAAGGAGATTTGCAATTACTGCATACCTCGCTCCACAATTTTTAACTGATTTTTTATTTCAGTTTCATTTCAAATCTCCTCTTTATTTCTATTTTATTTATTTAATTTCTTGATCTTCAAGTCTATCATCAAACACATTGGTGAATTTTTTAAATCTTAAAGACATAATTTCTTTGTCTGAAACTTCCTGAAATTAAAGCTTCATAGGCTGAGATTCAAGAAGTTTCATCAAACAATGGGTGCAACTTTGACTGTTCCAGTTGTTATGATTGTACCCAGCCACAGTGTCTCATGCTCATCCCGTTAATGCACATGAGAAATTCGAAAATCAATGGCATTGAGGTCAAATGATGGAAGCTGAAAAAGTTGTTCTATTTGACAACTTTGAACTTGACCAATTTTCTCTTCCAAGAAGTTCAGTGATGGCTGAAGGAAGCAGTGATAAAAATGCTTTCAATGCTATTTAAGAATAAAAACATTATGATTTTCTATGTCGTAACTATATATTGAACGGACTGATTGATTCACTCTATAATGTGTAGACTCCATTCAAGACGGCAAAAGTGCTACGGGAGTCCCTTGAAAACAAATACAAGACTGAATATGCCGCTATGAAGAAATTTGTAGTCGTCAAATTCTTGGATTTCTAAAACTACTTAAAGCATAATCGCAAGAAAATGAGCATGGAAGATCTGATTGTGCTACATAGGATTGAGGAAGATAATCATACATCTGAAAAGAAGACTATTGCAACTAATTTGCAAGTGGCAAAAGTAACCGTAGTTGAAGATTTAAAGCCTACGTCTAACTCGAGGAACTCTAAGAAGAGGAAGCATTCGAGTACATCTTCCAGTTCATGGACCAAGGAGAAAAGCAACAACAATATATGTTTCAAGGGGAATTTCTATGTTTGCAGCAAGCCTTGACATCGTGCTAAGGATTGTAGATACATATTGAGAAGAAGAACCCTCAATCTAACATGACTGAAGTAGAGAACCTCTCATCTGATGTATCTCATATACACTTGTGTACTATTGCAGAAGTTAGTTTGGTTACTATAATAGCCAAGGTTAATGAGTGGACACTGGGGTCACTCATCATATTTGTGCTTGTTGGTCTACAAATGGCTAAACTACATATAACAGATACTGAAATGAATTCTAATAGCGAGAAAGTCTAGGAGATAGGATTCAATCACTACTACCGATTATGCTTGTTCTATTTTCTAGTGATTATGTTCTTACGGTTGCCTATTAAACAACCATGTATTGAATCTCCGTTAGGAAGATACACTGTTGGCATCTCCGATATCGCTAGGCATTGAAGGTCACTAACCTATACGAGGGACAGAAACCCTTTAAGAGCGTAAGAACTCAGACAACTCTATTTCTCTTACACACCATTAAACACTATAAGATAGATTAGTGAATCGTGATTAACCTATTATACGAAATCCTTTTAATGAAGTGAAATCATATAGTTCATCATCATTCTTAGAATTAGCATTTACAACTACTAATTGAAAGAACGCACACCAGAGCAAACACAATAGCAATAAGAACAAGAATACAAATGAAAGTATTATTATCAAAGAATGAAGGGAAAACGGTATTTTAGGCCCCAATGTTTGATAACTTTGGCATTTTGGGCCCCCAGGTTCTAAAGTTGGTGATTTGGGCCCTGATGTTGCAAAGTTTCAGCAAATCAGGCCTTTTTGCAGCAAACCAGGCCCCAATGTTTGACCACTTTGGCATTTTAAGCCCCCAATGTTTGACCACTTTGGCATTTTGGGCCCCCAAGTTCCGTCATTTTTGAACGTTTTCCGTACAAAAAGGTCTG
>JAOWAN010000051.1:11918064-11933291 GCA_028566635.1 Lobelia cardinalis | reverse complement strand
AAACAATAAAAAAATACTTCGGTGACTGAATGTCAATTTCGGGTATAGTTGAGTGATTTTTCTTGCACTTTACCCTAAATCAAAAGGAACCAAAAAAGGAAAAACAAGAAGGGTAAAATGGGAAATACAGGCCAAATCCGTGAAAGACTCGTAACTCCAACGCTGAAGCTCCCCATAGACGACAAACAAAGCCAAAGTCTACATACAAAGCACTCTCTCACACACAATTCACATACACACAAAACACATCTCCCGATAACAAACCCCAAATTTCATTTCCCAGTCTAGGGTTTCATTCGTACATTCTCCATCACCTTCAATCCAAAACACTCGCAGCCGTCCGATCTAGGGTTTCATAAACCACACCACTCATGCCGAAGAACAAGGGAAAGGGAGGAAAGAACCGCAAGAGGGGTAAGAACGAAGCCGACGACGAGAAGCGCGAGCTCGTGTTCAAGGAAGACGGCCAGGAGTACGCGCAGGTTCTCCGCATGCTCGGTAACGGAAGATGCGAGGCTATGTGCATCGACGGCACCAAGCGTCTCTGCCACATCCGCGGGAAGATGCACAAGAAGGTTTGGATCGCCGCCGGTGACATCATCCTTGTCGGACTTCGGGATTATCAGGACGATAAGGCGGATGTGATTCTCAAGTACATGCCCGATGAGGCGAGGCTTTTGAAAGCCTACGGCGAGTTGCCGGAGAATACTAGGCTTAATGAGGGGATTGCTGGTGGTCTTGACGAGGAGGATGATGGTGCCGGTGATGATTATATCGAGTTTGAGGACGAAGATATCGACAAAATTTAATGTATACATCTCTCTCTTTGTTCTCTTGCGCGATAAAGTTTTAATTTTTGCGAATTGATTGTTGGTTTTGTTAAATTTTCTGTATGTATGAGTGTATGTAGGTTTATTTTATATGAACTGATTGCTGTTTTTCTGAATTTTACTGTATACGAGTGTGTGTAGCTCTACTTTAGTTGAACTGATTGCTGATGTTCTGAATTTCTCCGCATGTCTGTGTGTGAAGTCTTTAGTCTTCATGAATTGATTGTTTAAGTTGTCTGCATGTGTGGAATTTCTGTGTGCAGATTCAATTCTCTACATGTTATGTTTTATCTAAGCAATGCTGGTGTACATGTTTGTGAATGTAGAATTTCTCTCATGCATGTGTTGATTGTGTGTGAGTGAAGTTTCTGTGTGCGTTTTGTGTATATATATTAATATAGTTTAATACATTAGTTGTTAATTTTGTGAAATAATGTTTGGAAATGACATCTCCGATATGACATCTCCAGGTCCTATTACATAAATTGAGCAAGATGGACAAATTCTAGAGTATGTACTCTCTTCCAGATAGATGCATATAATTTTTTAATGATTTATGGACTGTTGATTTTGTAAATTGAATTCTTGGATATGAATTTACAGATTTGATGATGAGAGATGGAGGCGGAAGGGTGGCAGGAAGAAATTACAAAGAATCTAGGGTTTGTGAAATTGAGCTCTTTGATTGTTATTATTATGTTGCTGTGAGTTATTGGTTTTAAACATGAAAGTATAAAGATGTTCTCCTTGTTTGTAACGTTTAAAATTGTGGGGGTTTATGTATTGGAGGCTTGTACTCTTTTGAATGGATGCAATAAGAGTGAGCTGTCTTCTAATTTAACTTCTCGCATGTGAAATTGTTCTGTGCATCTTAGTGTTCGCTGTCTGTTTGTAGTTCAATGAGATTTTTTTTAATTGGTGGATTAGCTAGGAAGCCTGACTGTAATTGACATGGTTTATTCCTGTGCTGTTTGGGGTTGAAACACAATAGACAAGGTAGGTTTTGGTATTGAAATCAATAGATTTTACATTTGCACCTAAATACTGAATGTTTAAGGCCTTACATCTATATTTTCTTCTCTTTTCCTGGATGGATCAGAGGTGAAGATACTTGGGAGGACCAGGCCTTTTTTTTGGGGGGGGGGGGATTGTGGAGGAGAGTTATCATCATTTTGTTTCTGTTTCCACCACGAATGGCTGCTACTAGTTTTTGTATAGCCCAGCTGGCGATTGGATCCCGTTCATGGTCATCAGTGTAGTTATGATGAGGCAAGGGTTTTAGATGTTCAATAGAGATCAATCATGGCTTCATGCTCATGGAAAGATTGTATCCGAGTTGGGTTTGAGCAGGTGTGAATGTGTGATCATCATAGCCGAGCTATAAGCATGGGCTATGATCGTTGAGTAAACATGCGTACCACTGAAAGTTGTAGAGAATATAAGGCAAAATGAGAGTTGCAGAACATTGTCATTGAAAGTTTGCTAGAATGAGTGTCTAACTGCAGTGCTTTTTTGGTATGATATTGAGTGTGACAGGATACTCTTTCATTCGTTACTTTTTTGGTTTGACGTTGAGCATAACAGGATGCTCTTTCTTGTAGATCGGTTAAGTTGATAAAATGACTTCTTGCTGTTGCTATTTTGTTCCATGAGGCCCTTCAAGTTCATTATTTATTTGTGGCTCAGCCTCTGTAATCAATGATGCAATACTCGACCAAGTTGGTGTTTCTTACTGTTGTTGGTGTTCTGTTCCTTGAGGCCCTTTAAGCACATTATTTATTTGTGGCTCAGCCTCTGTAATCAATTATGCAATATACTCGACCAAGTTGGTGTTTCTTTCGGTTGGTTGTTCGTGCTGTCCTGTGGGATTACATTAGTTTTCCCTTCCATTGTGGAGCTCAAAGCATCACTGCTGAGGTGTTGAGTAGTCTTCAGTAAATGAAGTGTAAATGTTATCTTGCTTCTTATGATTGTCATCGTTTATGAGTAGGGTGGCTTAGGACTATACAGTATCCTGCAGGGTGCAAATAGCTTCTAAAGATGGCATTTGCATATGCTGGCCACAGCTATCTATTCAAAGCTGTTCTGCATAAAGCACCAACTAGAGGGTTTAATTTTATACTGCCAGGAGTCTAAAATGTTGCATGGATGTTACATCAAGTTGATGCATCAGATGTTGTGCACCTAATGGATAAATCTACTTATAGGAGATGACCATAGCATAGCACAATCTGTGATTAGTTTTTTGGATGGAAGTGGTGCATTGGATTAAGCCTGGTTTTTGTTTCAAACGTGTCCTGAATAGAAATCTCTGGTGGTTCTAAGTTGAGTATGTGTTGCTGAAACTGCACTTGCTCTTTTGGGTATTGAATGCCATGGATGGAGCCAAATGCAAATCTAATCTAGTTCCTCATTGAGAATATTGTTCCATTTACCTGCTATTTATTGGTTTTTCAGTCACTCCTGATTCTCACTCATCATCCCTTAATGATGCATAGGAAGGTTGGATTTATAGAGGATAACTATTCAGTAACTGCTTCGTATTGTTTCATTTCACTATGCATTTGTGTGATAAAAGCTTATGTCACAGTTAAAGTACGCCTCCCTCCCCTCCACAAATACACGTCCTCCCCCAGTCCCAGTGCGATCAATTTCAAACCCTCTGTCCTGAGGTTGTTGGCTATTGTCCTGTTTCTGGGAACTGAATAAGAGTGTCATTCACTCTCATTTGGCAGCATTTGAGGTATTGGCCTGGTGATATGGCGTTCAGACAGTTTGCTATACGTTGATCCAGTTGCTTTCACCATGTACTCTGTTGCTTGTGGCCAATGCCTGTTTAGATGGGCGGTTTTGATTTATTTGGGGTTCGGCAATCTTTTGACATGTCCAGCTGATCGTGTGCTCGTAGCTCTTTTGAGCTTATGGTTCAATCTGTGAGGTTAGAGGTGTCAGCTTCTTGAGATTGGTTTGATGTGTGTGTACTTTGGTGTGGTGGGGGACAGGCGTCAGGCGGCAATACATTAGAAAGTGGTAGGGGTTTCTCCAGACCCAGTGGTGTAAAGCTAGTGCGTAGTGGCTAGTGTACAGTTGTTCTATGAGTTCAATGAAATCCCTGCAAAGGCCGTGTAGCAGGAATAGTTTTATCATAGGGCAATATGCTAATAATAATAACATAAACGTATGGATTTTTTTCATGGCAAAAGTCCCATAAACCAATCAATTTTTTAATAAATGAACCAGAATGCTACTGGAACTAACTAGACTGGGCTTCGGATCTGATACCCAACCTAAATAAAGTAAGATTTACCAATTTCAGGCCCAATATGAAACCGAAAATGCCAGTTTGGATGAGTCTATGACCTCAATTAATAGACAAGACAGAAAAAAAGAACACAAAATTTCACTCCAATTTTGAGTTTTGGAAAAAAAATTTTGTTCAACTCATGATCGAGCCAGCTCAATGTTTCCATATGAATATCGTCGATGTTAAAATAATCGAAGCTTGTGTTGCTAGGAAACTGAAGTAGGTCAAGCAACGGGTAATGGATTGTGCAGAACTTGAGCAAGACAACCTCGACTCATTTACACCTTAAACTGTACTGATGTTGTATCATCAACTCAATGCAGTATTCGTTACAATTACTCGTTTACACCCCAAACTATCCTAATGTTTCTTGCTCGAAACATATGACTTGCGTTTAGGAGCAAATGCACCTTTATCAGTAAACAAACCTCTTGCTCCAAACAATCGACTTACGTTCAAGCGCAAAGACACTTTCATTAGCAAGCAAACTTTCAATAATCCAGAACATTACTCTCAATATGTAGGATAAAATGGGGTATGCTGGCTTAATATGAGAACATTATCAAAGATTTGCAAGTTATCGTGTCAGCAAGAACTTAACATGGTAATGGTAGATTTTAGTCTTTAAACGAACCCAACTTTCAGCATAGTACAGAAGTAATCATCTTTCAGAAATCAGTTTTTTGTTCCTTCTGTTTATCTTAAAATTAGAACAGAAATATCCACTAAAGAAATAAGCATGGACCTATACATAGAGATCGAGTCGAGGGATTCAGCATACAACCACTTAAACTTGCCAACTTTTATTGAAAGACCAATAATAGAGTATGAAACCATAGAAGACCTATACTACATTACAGGATCATGTGCCTCTTATACAGAAATACAAAAAACCAATTCAAACAGATGAATCGAATGGCTGTGAGGCAATTTCTGCCTTCTGTCCACAGCAAACTATTCTGTCCCTGCGATCTTCTTCTTCAAAGATTCAATATCTGTGGCCAGTTCTTTTCTGCTGGACTGAAATACAAAAGGAAAATTTGCAAGTGAATGACTGAATCTCAAAATAGGCACTTCATGTCACTGTGATTACTAATGTACTATAAGATGGGAGGACATTTTAAAGAATTGTCTTGGAGTGCCAAATTTTGAAGAACAACTACAAACTTCTTCACGCTTAAAAAAAAAAACGAACCCCAAATCATCAAACAGCAAATTAATAAAAGAAAGAGAAAATGACAAAAACACAAACACCTCCTCCGCTATATGAGTGCCTATCTTTGAGGAAATTTTTGTTTCAAAATAAGTGTCCATAATTACTGAAGTTACTAAATTCACCTTCGCCACTTAATATGTTTAATTCTCCATTTGCAACCGTATTCTGCTACAGTGGTAGCACAAAGGGTTATAATATACTATGCCACTTATATTGCTTATGTGTCCCAACATTATTAATTTCCGAGAAAATCTTAACATGAACACTTGTTCAGAACCGGATGGAGCAATTGAAATATTAATGATGCATAACCAATGTATGTCACTTTAACAAACGTTTTCCTGGAAGGGCTTACCTTGAAGAGAAGGTATCGGTAGACAAACCATCCTGTATATCCAAGCCCAACCAATTCCATGATCTTTGGAAGCTGTTAAATTTTAAAATGAAGAAGGAAAAAAAAAATCAAATAACAAACATCAAGGTGCCGCCAAAAATATGAATTTCTCACTTAACTATTGAATAAATTAAGCAATGAAATAAATGGCTTACCAATGGCACTGAGTTGATGGCACCAATAAGAATTGAGGATAGCCAAATTCCAACAACAGCTCCACCACCATAGATAATGACAGTAGACTTGTTTTCAAGAGCATCCCACTATTAAACACAACAGGAAAAAGTTGAACTAGCTCAATAACTCGTTCAAACAAATTTCTTTTTACAGAAATCATAATCATAAGCAGATACAACAAGATTGGAGCTGTGTAGCCTGTATCCAACTTTACCTTTTCCTTTAGATCGGTGAATATTTCGTTAGTGTCAATAGCTCCAGATGTCTCTTCTGATGCTTTGACCTGGAATAGAGGTAACCTCCGAGATACTGATGCATAAAAATGTTATGAATACTTTATTTGCAAAATGAACTAAATGTAGGCCCAAAGCACCCACTTTGGAAAGTAAGTATAACACAAACAAAAACTAACTTAACGAATATATAATTCTCCTTTGCATATAAGAAAACAGGCGTACTTGTTTGCACATTTCAGTTCTTTAAGAAATATATGATTATGTTCCAGCGAGTAGCTTATCGGAAAAAGAAACGAATAGATTCTACTCCTTCGCACATTTCAGTTTCTTGAGAAAATTATATAACAGAGAGTAACTTATCAGAAAGAAAAAATATCAACTAGTCTAAAAGTAGTTTTTTGTGAACAAGAGTAACAAAAATATTAACTTTTTGGTTCGACGGTTCTTGCATTTCTCTTTGATGATTTCCGTTAGAATCAACAAGAACAGCCAAAGCTCGTAATAGCCTTTTGGAGCTTAAGAAGCATCAAAGTCCTCCAAAAGGAAGGGAGCAGCACAAAGCAACAAAGGGTTGGACAAAAACAACAGAATTTTTAATAGATTATCTCTTGGCATAGATAAAAAGGATGTTGTTTTTATAGTTTCTTATATCTATTATGCTTCTAACAGAGACAAATGGAGTGGTACTCGTCAATATATCTAAATCTTTGGAGTACTGAAAGAGTCGAACTATTCTTGCTATATCTTTTAGCTGTTTGTCAAATGTCAACTTCCGAAGGCCAGAAGGGATGCAAGTGACTGCGTTAGATGACGACAAGAGCCGCATAAATTTGCCAAAGATGCCATATTTTCGGAAACAAAATCAGAAAACATACTTTAACACATGTCCATAATTTTCTTAAAGAACAACTTAAAGCTCTCATGTGCAAATAAGTAGTGTAATTAGAAAATAGGAGCAACCGCAATACTGCAGCAACACATGTCTATTTGTTTTTTTTTTTTTTTTATTGTTATTCATGAGCAGCATTAATACAATATTGCAGAATTTCACGACTTGGCATACTATGGACACCTATAAATGCCGATTGCTTCTGTATTTCGAACTTTTTGCCCACTTGCAGGGTTTATATTTGATTCAAAGAATTTAACTTTTTAAAACACAATTTCATTGAGTAGAGTTTACTTCGATTTTGTACGAAGTAAGTAGCAATAAAAGCCCATTACAGTGCACCTCAACTACAAAATTCTGCGTCCTGATTTCCAAAACCAGCTAAGAATACAAAAGCGGATTGCCTTTGTTATAATACATGCTTTTGGTAAGAGCTTGATTCATTTTGAATAAACATTTATTTAAATTATGCACATCAATTACAAAATTAAATACAGCCCAAAGCACAAATTAATCAACTTTGTTAAAATCAGATGCTATAGTGAAAGTTACATTCATTTCAGCAAAAAACTGTGGACCAATACATCTACATTTCTTCATACAAGAATGGCAACATATAACCATTATCCCCAAGCGCAAAAATCGTGCTAAGACTCTAAAATAAAAATTAACCGAGAGAAGCATGCCCGAATCAAACACTAAACAGAGCAAGTATATTCGAGTTAACGAAACTGCTCGACGAAATGCCTTAAAGAAAGAATAATACCGGAAATGGGCTTCAACGAGACGGAAATAGGACGAGGTGGAAGGTTCGGCAAAGCGGAGCAACGGGTGGTGGAGATGGAGTTAGACAGACGAGGAATCAAGACAGCGGTCGCCGCCATGGAGGAGGTAGATGTTGCCGCCATTGCCATTTGGATAATCGGCCGCCGCCCAAACAATTCCTATCTTTCAGCTGCTTGGGTCTGTTTGTTCTATCTATCTAAGATTCCTAGCTGCTCTTTTTTGCTCTTTGCTCAAGATTTTTCCTCCTGTTTTTCTATCCACAATATTCTTCTCTTTTCTCTGTTGGTGGAGGCACTAGTGACGCGTGGAGAAACAGTGGTTTGTGATTGGTTGGTTTCCTATCTTCACGATCCACGTTTGACAGGTTCTACCTCTCTTATTCTCGCACACACTTTACCTTTTTGTCCAATTGCTACCAAAAAATGCTCACTCGAATATGCATAGAAAGTGATATGAAAAGGTTGGGATGCATATTTTCACTCTTAAGAATAACAATGCTACATACACAATAAGTTATATCAAAATTTTATAGCATGTATTAAAAGAGCGTTATTACAATTAATATATTATAATTTTTGATGCATGTTATAAGGAATTATGCTAATTTTTCTGCATGCATAGAGCATGTTCCTTCCAAAATTAATCCATTGTAATAATAGAGAAATTGGGTTTATGGGACCATAACTTAGTGTAACACTCCACATTTTTAAATCAGAGAGATGTGAGAACTTCGCATGATTTATATGAAGTTTCTTATTATCCACCTATCATCAAATAATTCATGGATTTTAATTTGGATTGTCTGTGACAGGTCGTTGACCAAAAATGCAGTGGTAGGTGTGGGTCAGTTGGCGGGCTAGGTAGCGAACTGGATTTTCGGGATTGGGTCGTTACAAACGGTATCAGAGTGGACCTCCGGTCGGAAGGCTTTTGGGCTCACCCGGGAAGACGATCTTGGTATCGGTTCGGCCTTGACAAGGACGTCAAGGATTTGAGTGGGAGAGTTTGTAACACCTCACATTCCCACATCAAAAAGTGGTGGAAATTTCGTATGTTTTATATAAATCCTCCTACTACTAACCTAGATCCAAGATTCGATGCTAGATGTAGGCCAGCTAGCGGGCTAAATAGCAGATCGAATTTTCGAGCTCAGGTCCTTACATAATCAACTCGAAAAACACTTGATTCGAGTTTAAAACGAATACATTATTGCCAAAAGAAAAACTTGTAAAATTCTGCCTTGGTAGTGCGATAGTGCTTTGCCAGTGCTATAGCGCTCCCTACGTGACGTGGCGCTATAGCAGTGCCCTAACAGACGCAGCTCTATAGCACTCAACATCTGGGTTTCTTGCAAGAGTCGCTGTTCTGCACTTACCCTATTTTCAACCTTATTAGTCTAAAGTGCGGGGATAATTTCGACTCCGAATGATTTAAACATGTCTTACCTCAACTCCTTAACAGATTGAAACTAATAAAATTCAATAATTACAACTAATCAATCATTAATTAAATTCGAAGAATTCAAAATAAAACTAAAACAGGAGAAGGGAAAGAAAACTCACAGATGCTATATATTTTCTTTCCTTTTCTTCTTCCTTTCGATTTCTTTTGCTAAGTCTATCTCCCGATAACTTATGCCAACCTTTCTACTTCTCTTAGTCCTTCCTTCTTCCTTGATTTTCCTTCCTTTTTTCTTAGATTCTCTATCCCTCTCGATTTTCCTTTCTCCCTCCCACTGTTTCACTTGCTCTGGTCCGAACATTAGGAAAGATGAGGGAGAGGCTAGTGTTTATAGTTTTCTTGGGAGGAGAGGTGGCAGCCATGGGTGGTTTTGAAGTGATAAGAAGGGAAAGAAAACAGGGCACGTAGTGAGGAGGAACATAGGGTAGTTCTGTTTCTTCAACAGAAACTTCCTTCTCATTGGTATTATTTCTAATAGAATCCTTATTCGTAACAGGAATATTAGTATCATGTTTGTAATGTACATTATTATCTACTTGCTTACCACTCCGTGTAGTTATCACAACTTTGCACTTTCAAATTTATTTTGCAATTTGATCGTAGTGAGACTGGATTGCATCAAGTATTTTAAAAACACTCACTTCCACTTGCAGAAGTGATGTATTATTTTAGCAAATCTTATTTCATTTGATTCTTGAGATTCTTGGGATGACTTCATGAAATTTTCCAAACTGTTTTTGAGCTGCAGTTGTCTAGCATCCCATATATTGGAGTTTGATGTGGGCATCATTACAGATTGTTGACTTCCATATGATAGAATCTGATACATATTGTTCCTGCAAATTGGGTATTGCTATCCTTCGGTTAAATTTTCTTGATAAACATATAAAGCATTATTCATTGAGTTCCTAGACGGACAACTATTAAAAGAATGATTATTCATACCACATACAGAACAAGTCACAATAGCATAATTTTTGCAACTAATTAAATCGGCAATACTCCTCACTTGAGTAGATACATTTGACACTTGTTGTACCAATTCGTTCTGCGAATCGACGTAACACATATCATTCTGCTTACCTCGAAAACTCCTTTGATGTGAATTTCTTGCTAGTATTTCAAAAATAGAGGTTAATTCTGAAGCAGTTGTATCATCAATAAATCCACATGCTGCATTATCAACTAAAATTTGGTTTTTCAATGTCATTCCGTCATAAAAAGATTGATTTATAATTTCTTCTAATAAATTGTGATGAGAACATTGAATTAACAATAGTTTAAATCTTTCATAGGCTTCATAAAAAGTTTCATCTACATCTTGGGGTATATTACAATATTTTAGCACGTAAAATAGATGTTTTCTCATGCGAGTACTATCTTAGCACAAATTTATCATATATTTCTTTCCATGTATGAAATGATTGTGGGTTTAAAGACATGAACCACATTTTTGCATTATCTTTCAGAGTGTACAGAAAGCATTTCAATTTAATTGATCTTCACCTAGTCTGGTGAGAGATCGCCTAGGTCAATAGAAGGCGAACTACATCTACAAGGACCATTAACGAGAGCCAATGCCATGAAATTAATAAATGGGTTTACTCGGCTCATGGTGAACTACTGCGAGGAGAAACTTGGTAAGGAAGACACGGGAAAAATTATTTTCGTTATGTTTGGTTGTGGGACGCGCAGTGAGCGAGCTGAAAGGAGGACCAGACTAGAAATGTGAGCAACGTTATGGTCAACAAACTCGTTATGCTCGATAGCGGACAACATTCACCTTTCCTTGTCCGGGTTGGTTTCTTATTCCCATTTCCTAGATGCTAGTCTGTTCCGAATTTAGTTTCCTATTCGGATTAGTTTTCTATTTTGTTTTTCTCGTTTGAGTTATATTTGTTTTTCTTTTCATATTAGGATTTTCTATTTAATAGTTTTTATTTTTCATAGTTGAATTATGATTTTAATTTATATAGCCTATATAAAGGCCTCTATTGTAATCGTTTAAAGATAGATTTGAGATTATTGAAATTGAAGTACTTTAAAGCTTTTGCTTTTGTTCCAAATTTTCTTTGCGAGATTTCTTTTATCCGAATTATTGTCCTTGTTCTTGAGTAATTAATTCACCTTTTAGGTTCTTTAACCAACTACGGTTTAGGGGTTTAAAATTTATCACTTTATCTTTTCGGTTCCTCGGTTAATTGCGATTGTTGGGTTGACTAGCCATCCATCTAACCTTACCAACTAACGTTTCTAGGGTTTTCGCACTTGAAAGGGGTTTTGATCTTTTATTGATCAAGACTCCTCTCATTATAGTCCCTTCAATAAAAATTGATTTATTGTATTGAAGTACTCTTTTATAAATGTAAATGAGTTTTCAGAAGTCATTTCGTAGAATGAAGGGAGCAAACTATAGTAAATCGGTTTCAATTCATAATTTCGAACTTTTTCGGACAATATTAAAAATGATGGAGATTCTTCTATTATAGGACTAAAGAAATCTTTCATTTTTTAACAGGAATAACTAATTCAGCTATAATGAAATAACTAAAATAATAAAATAACTAATTAAAAATATAAATTTGAGTGTGACACAGTTAATAGACTTGAATTAACAAATTCCTGGCAACGACGCTACTTTTTGATCACACTGCCGCAGGTGTTCAAAAGGAATAAAAGTAATAATGTCTACTTACTTCTATTAACTAACTAAATTAATATAGATAATGATAAGCATAATATCGATCCACTGAAGACTTGAAATAAGTAAATTAACTGAACTAATAATACTAAGGTGATTAAGTTGAACATATATAGCTGATTAATTACGAACACTAAAACAAATTCTAATAGTGAGAAAGTTTAGGAGATAGGATTCAATTACTACTACCGATTATGCTTATTTCCTTTTCTATTGATATATTCTGTTATTATAGTTGCGTGTTAAACAATAATGTATAGATTCTCTATAAGGAACAGACACTGTTCGCGTCTCCGATAGCGCTAGGCACCTCCTCAATCCAAGGGAATGCCCCTCAGAATATCCTGCTTCCATAAAGCCGCTTTTAGAATTGGACTGAAGTTCACTAACCTATACGAGGGACATAAATTTTTTAAGAGCGTACAAACTAATACAACCCTAATTTCTCTTACACACATTTAAGTATTATAAGATGAATTAACGAATAGTGATTAAGATATTATATAAATTTTTTTTAATGAAGTAAAATCATATAAATTATCATCATTATTCGAATTAACATTTGCAACTACTAATTAAAAATCTTAATTACTATTCGTTAATTCATCTTATAGTAAATGTTAATTCGAATAACTAAAATAATAAAATTCTCGTATTGCAAATGCACGTGAGTTCCAGGGCTTGCTCTCACTAAAAATGTACGTTTCTCGATGCTGCTTCCTGTTCTGGACCTTGATCTTCAGTCTTTTGCTAAAATAGTCCATTTTCTGTCGAAAACATCTTATTTCTCTTAATTTGACATATTTTGCTCGAAATTTATGAAATATGCAAAACTCAATATACTAAGTGTAAAATCATGCATAATTATATAAAAATAATCATAAAAATAGCACTAAAATATATGTATATTTGAGTGCTATCATCTATATATTTTTTACTTGCCCCTGTAATGTAAGGCTCTATCTAGGGGTGTAAGTCCAACCGCCTAACCGACAATCGAACCGAACCAAACCAAACCGATGAGTTTGGTTTGGTTTCGGTCAACAACGGTTCGGTTACGGTTCGAGAAATTTTCAAATCGCACAGTTTGGTTCAGTTTGCGGTTTTGACAGCTCAAAGCAAACCGAACCGATATGTAATGTATATATATATTTTCATATAAATCCCTCATATTTTCTATATTTTTATATATACCCCTTTTAAGTATATATAATAAAAAATAATTATATTCTAACTTAAACTTAATTGTATTATGAAAAAACTTATAAATTTTATAATTTTAAAGTTGTATTGTACTAAATATTATGTAAACAAACAACATAATTGCGTTATTTTTTAATTTTTATTATGATCATATGCTTTTAATGTTAAAAATATATATATTTTTAATTTTTTTTTTATAAATCTTATATTGTATTTAGTTTTTTTTGGGTAAAATTACAAGATTTTTTCTAAACCGATAAATCGCGCCAAAACGAACTGCGGTTTATCGGTTCGATTCGGTTTGTTTTTTTAGTTTCGCGGTTCGATTTAGGTTTGAAATTCTTCAAACCGATAAAGTACAGTTCGACTTGCGATTTATACCTCAAACCGAACCAAACTGAACCGTTACACCCCTAATTCTATCTGGTTCTTAGGAGATGGGGTTTCCGTATGAGCGGTTTATGTTGTTACCTTGGTACTTTGTCCCTTGTTGCCCAGAAAAGTCTTGTTATATTAATTTTTGTTTCAGTATAGATAAATAAGTCTACTTACTATTTTTTTTTTTTTGTCTCTTGTTAGTGTCCTTGAACTTCTTAGTTTACTGTCACTTACTACTTTTTGTTTAACATATGATTGCTTGATACAGAACCTCTAGTGACACTAAAAATTAGGTCGGCAAGTTATTTTTTAATAATTTGATATGATCTTTTATAATTATTAAAGTGAAAAAGTAAGAGAGAAATAGAAAAATAATGGTGAGATCCATAAAAAATCAAAAACTAAAAATGATGATATATCGATTTGGTGACCCAAGCATAAGTAAACTCTGCTTTGCAAATTGATACATGTAGGATTCCATGGCTGAATTGAGGGAAAATTATCTAGAAATGACGCCGAATGAGATTGCTAATTCTGTACCTGGGAAGAAATCCGACTGTGTTCCAGGTCTTAATTTTGGCCCTAGGCCAGTGGACTTCAAATCAGGGGTTTCAAAAATCAGGGAGAAGATTATGGAGGAACGACTACAAGCATGCAAAGACTAACTTAATTAAGGCACAAGAGGATAGGATAAAAGCCCAAGAGGACTTGATCAACAAGACGAACCAAGTAAAATTGACATTGTTGAAGGTTATTGAAGGAACATGTTAACGAGAGTTAGTGCATGTATTAAACTGTTTATACTAGAGATACTTCATAGTAGAATAGTTCCTATTCCTAGTAGATGTACGTATATAAGTAAAATTGATAAACTTATATTTTGGTGAATGATCCATGCATTAAAAAAAAAAAAAAATATAGGATTGTTAATTATGTGCAATTGTGCATTCTCTATTTTTGAGTAAATGATATATCTCACAGGCAGCCAATAGAAATTAGTTACATCATGCAGGCTTTTCTCACTATTGTATACAGTAAAAATGACTTTTAACTACGAAAAAAATTTGCAGAGAAAAACACGTTTTCTCGCGACCCATATTCGTCGAGAAAACAAATCTTTCCTCTAAGAAAACTATTCGTATAGAACAATGGACCTTATCTCGACGAAAGCTCTTGGCAGAGGATACCCCGAGTATTCTCGATGATATCATTTCGTCGACAACAACACTGTTTTCTCGATGATTTACTCCTGTAGTTGAAATGTGTCTTCTTTCCCATTTTGTAGACAAAAGGGTGTGTTCTCGACGAATTTCATCACCACCGACAAAAGTGTTTAGAGATTCCGTATTGGTGACGAACTCGCGACGAAAATCATTTTGTCGGCAGGATCTTTCTCTACGAATATGCTACTTTTATCTATGAAGCCTTTCGTAGAGAAACCCCCATTTTCTGCCGCCCCTTCCACGCCGAAAAATCCTTCATAGGGTGGTATGCAACGCCGGATTTCGCCCCTTCCTCCATGGCTGCCAGTCTTCCACTGGTTAGTTTGCTTTTGAAAGTCGCCGGCATTTCGGAGAAGAAGAAGACACGGTTTTCCTTTTTTTTTTTTTTTTGTTTTTTCACAAATCAAAACGATGTCGTTTTGATTAGTG
>JAOWAN010000051.1:11901167-11917964 GCA_028566635.1 Lobelia cardinalis | reverse complement strand
CATGTCGGTTCTACTTCTAGTTCACACAATAAAGCAAGAGTCATGTATGAGAATTTTGTGAACCAAAAACAGAGTTTGGCTTATGTTGTTGAGAAAGGTTCGGCAATAAAAGACAAGGCATATCAAGTCCGTGTAACTGCAACCCTCGATGTTATTCGTCATTGCCTGGGGGAAGGCCATTCTTTCAGAGGGCATGATGAGTCATCTACTTCCTTAAGACCGGGACATTTTCTGTCTTTGTTGCGATGGTACAGTGAAAGGAAAGAGGAGGTTGGTAAGGTTACTTTTCTAAATGCTCCGGGAAATTGTCAAATGACTGCTCCATCTATTCAGAAGGATATGATTAATGCTTGCGCAGTTGAGACAAGACTTGAAATATTGAGTGAACTTGGAGATCGCTTATTTTCTATAATGGTTGATGAGTCTCGAGATTGCTCGATTAAAGAGCAAATGGCAATTGTCATTAGATATGTGAGCAAGAAGGGGGAGGTTGTGGAAAGATTCTTGTATTTGGTTCATGTTAAAGAGACTACGTCGATATGTTTGAAAGAGGCCATTGACTTTGTATTTTCTGAATTGGGTTTGTCATTGTCAAGATTGAGAGGCCAAGGATATGATGGGGCATCAAATATGAGAGGTGAATTTAATGGCTTGAAAGCACTTATCTTGAAAGAAAATCCATCTGCTTGGTACATTCATTGTTTTGCTCACCAACTTCAATTGGTGTGTGTGGCGGTATGCAAGGCAAATGGGTATGTTGATAGCTTCTTCACTTATCTCAATAATATTGTTACAGTTTGTGGAGCTTCTTGTAGAAGAGCAGATAGACTTCGACAACTTGAGCATGATAGGCTAGTCGAAAGGATGGAGAGCTTGGACGTCAGTTCGGGAAGAGGCCAAAATCAAGAAACCTCTTTGCGTAGACCGGGTGACACTAGATGGGGATCTCATTATATTACAATACTCCGTGTTCAAGCTATGTGGTCCTCGGCTGTAAAAGTGCTTGAAAATGTATTCGTTGATGGGGTTGATAGTGCTTCAAGGGGGACATGTGTGGGATTGCTACGAAAGATGGAGGATTTTGAGTTTGTGTTTCTTATGATGCTCATGAAACGATTGTTAGGTATCATTCATCCATTATCCCTAGCCTTGCAAGCAAAAGATCAAGATATTATCAATGCAATGCAAGGAGTATTGATTGCAAAAGAAGAATTGCAAACATTTCGAGAATCGGGATGGGATAGTTTGTGTGAAGAAGTGAATACTTTTTGTGTGACTAATGAAATTGATGTTATTAAGATGGATGACATTGTCCCGAAACGAGTTCGCTTGAAGAGGGATGGGAAGAATGTGACTAACTATCATCATTATCGTGTTGAAATCTTTTGTGAGGTACGTTAAGCATTTAATATATTTTCTATTGAGTTTATTAGAGTTAACGTGTTATCTAAAATCACTTTTATTTTATGAAAATTAGGTTGTGGACTCTATTATACAAGAGATGGGGGATCGTTTCTCTGAGGCTAGTACACAATTGCTTGAGTGTATGGCATGTCTCGATCCGAGAAATCATTTTTCTAGCTTCGATGTCAACAAACTTGTTCATCTTGCCCACTTTTATCCACAAGACTTCTCAGCGGTAGACCTTCTAATGGTATCTCAACAACTTCAAACTTTTATTAATTCAGTGAGAAATGATGAAAGATTCTCCGATATTGAAGATTTGAACGGCCTATCAATGAAGTTGGTTGAAACTAGGAGAGATACTATATTTCCATTAGTCTATCGCTTGATTGAGTTGGTCTTGCTCCTACCTGTGGCTACAGCTTCAGTTGAGAGAGCATTTTCGGCAATGAAACTTGTGAAGACAGACTTGCGCAATAGGATGGGAGATCAATATTTGAACGACTTTGTATTGGTGTACATCGAGAAAGAACTCTTTGTTAAAATTTCTAATATAAGAATCTTGAATCGTTTTTAAAATATGGGTACGCGTAGGCGTCAATTGTCGAAGAACACAAAATTTAGTGCTACTTAAATGTAATAGTAAAGTTTGACTACTTTTTCTTCTATTCTTTAAATTTTTAGCATTTGTCAACATGTATTTGTTAAAAATTTTTATAGATCCGATTCGTCTGTTTCATAACCCAACCCAAATTTTTTTTTCAGGGGCGCTGCCCTGATCTTTCCTGGTTCCGCCCCTGCTTATAGTGAAATCATGAAGAGCATCAGTACTCTCCTGGAATTCGGAACCATCGAGGGCATTCCCGGACATAACTACAAAGGGATCAATTAGGCCAGGAACAAAATACCTTTTTGCTAAAATATTCACAAGTGTGCTCATTCTCTCTATTTCCTGCATATTACACCCAAGCGCCAGAACCAAATCCATCCATCCTCCCGAGGAGTACAGATTTCCTCGGAATGATAACCTGCATATTACCACTTTCGCTTCACCAATTTCCCAACGTTAACATCAAGGATAGAAAGTTCGCTGCGGAACAACTTCAAAATTAGTCTTCCAGTTCGCCACCCTCACCCAAAAGACTGGGGAACAACTGATGAGCTTAAAGCGACCTAATCTTTGCTGAATTCACATGGACTCATATCCTGATGACATGCACAAAATCAATGTGTTATCAATCTCGATCCATATCAACCATGCACACGTGGCTTAAGCGACCTCCCCGTAAACAAATGCACTTTCTCGCTTACTTCAGTAATCGAGTTGTCACCTCTGTCTCATATATGCGACCTTGTATGATGACAATTCTCATAGCCTACTCCTAGATCTTGGTTTTACCGAACCACCTCGTCATCATCAAAGCCGTCGATCCCTACAAGCTCACCATAACTGGTCTCAAAAAAAGTTAATTTATGGCTCGACGCTAACTACACAACAGCAAGTTTAATCGTCACCTTATCTGTGATCCCACAATCGATATTTTAGTCATGGAAGTTCCTAACCCTTTTAACATTGATCAAGGATCCGTACGTGTTCTCCATAATGGTTATTCTCACGGAAGACGGTTCCATACACAATGTGACAGTTGATCCAAAGACACATTTATATACTTTCCATCCCATAGAAGAAAAGGGTAATCTCTTACTCACTAAACAGACTCACCTTGGCTCACGAGAATAGGGCTGAGATCACTCTCAATATTCTACACTTGTGAATCAATCGGAAAATGTCATCCTCGCAGATCATTCCTCTAGATTTCACAATCTCTAAATCGAATACTAACTCTCACGCTGGTGAATTACAACGAGGTGAAAACCTTGCTCTTTGACAAATGCGTTACTTGTTTTGTTCGAAGATACTCTGCTCGAATTCCATCCTACTCATCCAATTGAGTTCCTTCTCCGTAATTTCAAACACGTCATTACATACAAGTGATCGTTAATAAAAATTTCTTTAAATTAGGGATTACGGGAAAAAAGGAATATATCATTGTGATTAAAAAAAAATTAGAAATATAATGTCTTTTTTATATCATATTAGCTAAATCTTAATTTTCATGCAAATCAAAGGAAGTGGACGAAAAACTAAAAAATTACTTACGAAATGCACAGTGCAAGTACGAATACTAAATGGAATTAAGCAAGCTTGATTTCAACAAAACTAATAAAAATTATAAAATTAAATACTTCAAATTAATTCTTTTATGCGGAAGAGGAAAGGTGCGTACTTGCCTAGTTGACCGAGTCAACCGTTACAAATGCGGACCGTCCACGTTGAGAGCCATCAGCAGCCGGCCACATAGAAGCTGAACGGCGAGCTGTCTGTTTCACAAATTCGGATTATAAAATTATGGCTAAATTAAGATTTATGGTTAATTACTAGATAATATTTGATATTATAATATATATATATATATTAATATATGATATTAATTAAAAGATAAAAATGTTCTTGATAAGACTCTGTCCTGACCAACCATTAATAAAAAAATTATAAAAATGTATAGGATTGATGGGATGACTTGCGGCATACTACGCTGACTCTCTTTGGTCTGTTCGGGTAGCACTGAGGAAAAATATCGTGGGCCATTGGGCTTGCACGTGTAGAATCTGCTCCGATACCATGTTAAAGATCCTGGGCTACTCCTCTTATTGCCAATTGGTTTTGAGATGGAACCCCAAACTTTAACATGGTATCAGAGCAGACCTTAGTGCAAGCCCAACGGCCCACGATGTCTTTCCTCAACGCCACTCGAACAGACCAAAGAGAGTCCGCGTAGTAAGTCGCAAGCCCGGCTACACGCGAGGGGGCGTAATGAGATAATATCCTATATTGAAAATAAACTAGCCACATAAACACTTAATAAAGATTCTGAGCTACTCCTCTAATTGCCAATTGATTTTGAGATGGAACCCCAGACTGTAACATATTAAAGTATGATAAAATATAAAGATGTATAAAATTTGATGAAATTTAATGAAAATATAAAATAATAGTAGGGATATGTAAATGAATAATAGGATAACATATCAATAAAAATCAATTGTAAATATCAATTATATAATCAACTACGACGATAAACAAATATCAAAAAATCATCAAAAGTTGGACAAGTAACTCAACTATAATTAAAGCTCCCGTTCATACTAAACGAAATTACAGTCTTACCCTCCTGCATTGTCACATTAACATCTTACTAGTGGTTAGTGTTAGAGATATAGTCTTACTAATTCTTTTTTATTTGGTTGTTCATTTCTACTAAGAATTATGTCCTTACTAATTTTTATTAATTCAGTTCGATTTGGTGAGTCTTTCGGTGTGAATTTTTTGCATATAATGAAACTCGAACTCAAGACCCCCTTTAAACAAATCCAAACCACTTCTACTTGAACCAACTCCATTAAAAATGTCGTAATAATTGACCTTCCGAAAAACATATACATATGAAAAACAAGCAAAATAAGTTAGAAATCATCGGTAAGAAAACAATCACAACAATTTAGAAAAACATATTAATACCAAATGTATGAACAAAGTTAAAGACCACACAAGGGAAAAATGGGTGATACGAAATTAATTCTGCAAAAATAAGATTACATTTTGTGCCTCGACACTTGAACAGATTACAAACGATATGACTATATAACCTATTACAATTTCAAGGGGCAATCGTCCGTACTTGGTGTGTATCAGAATACGCAAAATTCGGATTTTTTGGACTCAAATGATATTTCATCTTCTATTACATAATTTTTACTAATGACACGTATCCTATTAACTAATTAAAATTTATAAATTATATTTTAAATGAATAAAATAAAATTTAAATAAAATGAGAATGGATGGGACACATCCGGACTCGTATATGCGACTGTGGCCAAACCTTGTCAGTTGGTGTACCGTGTGCTTAGGCATACGATGTGTTAGTTGCGCCCAAATGCACATAAATATAATAAATTATGTACATAATATGATATAAAATATACATAAGTTATACCATTATTATGTACATTTTATATCACATTATGTACATAATTTTATATATTTATGTGCATTTGAGTGCATCTAACATCGTGTGCCTAGACGCACGGTATAATTTGTCAAACCTTGTTGCCTGGCACCGTCCGTCCCCCGTACAACCAATCTCTCTCTGTGTATAAATATAATTAATTATATATTTGTATTTGTGTACTGTGTATCAATCCACTAACCCAACTGTCAAGGGTGGATTAAGGGAATTAAGAAATGCAATAAAACAACTCAAAAGAGACTCCTTTTCCGAGACTGACCGTTTAAGGTGGCACCCGCGGAGACCCTTATTTCTTCCTCCAATAGTACAATACAATGTTAATTAGTACAACCTACAAAAACCTCTTTCCATCATCAACCCAAATCATTAAAACCACCTTAGGTTTTTTTTGACTCTGTTACAAGCGGGAGTAATCTAAGGATGAAAGTTATGAGCCTATTCGTTAGCTCTCCACCCTGGCTCTTGCGCTACACATCCTACGATTTACCTCTTCCACGTTGGCTCAGACAGGGTCGGAGGACTCCCGGAGTTGGAATTCAACCTTTTTTTTTTAATTAAAACCACCTCTCTCTCTCTCTCTCTCTCTCTCTCTCTCTTTCCTATGTATTTCACAGTCTCTTTTCAAATCTACTCCAATATTAAGCCAAGAAGATCACATTCCCAACCCATATTTGAAAGATCATCCTAGCTGTGATCTCCTCCCTCCCTCCCTCCATCCCTCCCTCCTTTTCATTCACTATTCACCATTCACCATTCCTCATGTATTAATGATTTCATATGTAATCATATCTTGATCATTCTCTCTCTCTCTCTCTCTCTCTCAAAACAACCCTTGTCATTAATTTTCTCAAGGTTTTCATTTGATTTTTGATCCTCAAGATTCAAGGAAGCTAGGTGGGGTCCCAAGACCCCATCCTCTTTCCTCAAGGTTCTATTTTTCTGGGTCGATCACGAAAATCAGATTAAGGGTCCAAGTTGAGATTTTTTTTAATTTCCCGAAGACCGTCTAGATAAGATAGTGTTCGTGGATTTCTTTGGTGAAAAATTCGACATGGAAATCATATGAAGGTGGAAAACAGGAATCGGGTTGATGTTGATGGGGTCAGAAAGAAGCTTCATCATCGCGGCAATACTCTGTTTTTCGTTGTTTTTACAAACTATACAAGGCATGGATCATAGCCATGACCGCCACTCCTTAGATGATTTTATGCAAAATTATGCGCGGAACGCATTGTCAAGGTCCCATACAGGTACATTATACAATATATCCCTCCCCGGTAATTATTCGGGCATGGAAGTTTCACTCATTCGCCTTAGAACCGGGAGTTTCTGGCAAAGAGGAGGCAACTATAGTTTCTTTCATTTCCCACCAAGGATATTGCCTACACCTTCGGTTAAGAGACTGGATATCGTCCTTACAAATGTAGGCAATTGGTCATCATTGTTCTTCGATGTGCCTGGTTACACTTTTGTCACACCCGTTATCGGGTTTATGACATACGCTGCAAGAAATTCGAGCGAAAAGGGAAGTTTACCACTTAGTCTTAACCTTTTGGGAGATCCTATCTTGGTAGGTTTTCCTCCGGTGAACCTCCCTGGTCATGATCATAAGAGTGCAGAGTTGAAATGTGCTACATTTTGGGCTAACGGAACGACTGAACTGACCAACATGACATTGGCAAATGCATGTGTTGCGCATGATCAGGGTCATTTCTCAATAGTCACACCGACGATGGGGCCCATCTCACCATCTCCGGCCCCGTCAATGACAGAGGGGAAGAGGAGAGAGAAGCTATGGAAATGGTGGGTGATTGGATTTGGTGTTGGGGTTGTTGGATTGTTGTTAATCATTTTGGTTATTTTCACAATGATTAAATTGATTAGGATGAGAAGAATTAGGAAAATGGAAAGACAGTCTGAAAAGAGTGAGGCTCTGGATACAACATGGGTTGGAAATAGTAGGATGCCTTCAGCTTCTGGGATCAGAACCCAGCCTGCCTTGGAAAATGATTATTTTCCTTGAATTTCATTATATTTTTTGTTAAATTCATCACATAATTCTTTTTTATTTCCCTTTTTTTTTTGGGGTTTATTATATTCTTTACAAGTGAATATATACATGCATCAACTATGTCTCAACTATTATATTGTGCTTTTCAGTGTCTTTGTTTGGATTGATGGAGTGTTTTGGACATTGCTAGCTAATGTTGAACAAATCTACAAACTTGCTTTGGTTTCATCTGTTTGGTTTGGCACAAAGTATTGGCAAAACTATCTTATTGTGAGACTTTGATTAATTTCTAGAAGAAACTTCACAAAGCTATAACATTGCTAGTTCATTGTACTCGATTATAATACTATCTCGGTTCCATAATGAGCCTCGTGAACAAAGGGAAATTCATTTGGGGACGGTGGTAGTTTTCGCTATTAAAATCTCGGTTTGGCTTTCAGCTGCATTTCCACAATCATTTGATGTTACACTATCAGGAAAAACACAGCAACTCCAATGCATGATTAGCGTACAAGTAGTTAAGAACTTTGAACTGGAAGAAAATTCGCAGAGTGAAAAGAGATTTTATTTATTTCCTTGTCGGAAGATTGGTTCATTAATTGTTAATTAACATGTTCCAAGGCGAAAAGGGATGAAATTAGCCTAATTAAGTACAATACAGTCTGATAGGAGGATAAGAATAATTGCCACTGAGAATTGCATCGGCAACAATTTTGTTGGCAGCTTCTGTGGTCTGCATACCATCCCAGCTTACATAGTTGAATGGGTCATTACAAGCTGTTGCTGTGATGTTTTTGCCATTCATGACTTGGCTGTTTCCACAATATACTTTAGGATCAAAATTGTAGGCACCACCACCAGCTCCACAACATGCCCGTGTACCATACTTTAGACCTGCAGCAAAAAAGTTTGGTTGCATTTGGTTTGTCATAATCGAGCAAAAATAAAATCTTTGTTTTGCAGTTTTGGGGCAATTTATGCCTTAGAAAAAGGGAAAATAATGTGTGCATTTGACACGAGCAACAATATGTAGGAGAAGAGCATACCATGAGAAGAGGGGTGTTGGAAGAGATCAAGCAATGGAGTATAAGTGTCAGCATAAATGACAGTAGCATCGTGTAGTTGTTGTCTGGTTTCGCTTACAGCTCTCTTGAGCATGTTGTTGTACTCCATCACCGCCTTGTTGTAGGAGACCATGCACCCGAATTCATCTAGATCAGACTTCTTATGAGGGAGTTGAACTAGAAATGCAGGGTAACACCCTATTGGTGCCATATTCTGGACAAGAAATGCACGTCCTCCTATTCCATATATTTCCTGTTTAACATTGCAAACAAGAATTTGATCTTGACCACAGTCTACTGATTCGAAGTTCTGTACATATGAGCCAAATTTATGTATGTGGTTATCTCACTTTGATGGAGTGAGAAATTTGTTGAACCATCGCAGGAAGAGACTGCTTAGCTCCACGTATTCCATGGGATGCTAATTTGGTAGTGAAGTCATACTGGCCAATGTAAAATGTGTATAGTGCTTTCCCAAATACTTCTAGAGGAACATCTGGACCCGAAGCCACTGATTGATGAAGATTCAAAAGTTATAAGCATCATAGCAAAAACTGATTGCTTTTAAATTTGTATCATATAGCAATACTATTTGGCTGCATTAAGGGTGCCTACTGTATGCATACCACCAGAGTGGATTTTTTCGATTCTAGACTTGAAATTCTTCATTTGGTTTAGCTGAACTTCCAGCGAGAAAGGGCTGATCCCTGACATTTGTACAGAAGAGTTTGGAGGAAGTACTGTGGAGGTTAATGTTGCAAAGTTGGAACCATATCTCCAACCAAAAGATACCAGATATGGTGTCAACCACGGCAATGAAAATGCTTCCGCTGCAAAATTAAATTCACAAAGGAACAATCAATATAACAACTATTGCAGATTAATTGTTTCAGTCATAAATTGAATTGAATATACTATAAGAGAGTATCCGTTTGCTTCATAGAATTTGAGTGAAATATATGGAAAGATTACTCACACTTTTAAAATTTCAGTTTTTCTAGAGATAAGCAAACAAAATAGAAGTGAAGAAAATGATTGAAGATTACCCAAGAAGTCGATAATCAGCCTCCCGTCAGAAGCTCTATGAGATTCTGCTCCAACTGGCTTGAAGTATGTCATGCCATGAGGGCCTGGAGGCTCTGGGGGAAAAGCTTCCCAGAACCCACCGGTGTCTGAATTTGAGTCTCCAAAATTAAAGATAGCTTCATAACGGCACTGACAATCACCCAAGCCTACCAACATAGCAAAAACCACAGCGAAAATCATTATGCAACCTTGAAGGTTTATCACTGAACCCATTGCTTAGTACCCCTTCCTGTTTCCTCTTGGTAATTAAACTGATGATCAAAAGTTGCAGCGATTTTAGTTATAGGACCGAATTGCCATCAATTCAAGATGACATATGTTGTCAGGAAACCGTAGGAGCCTAACATGACAAACTTCCAGTGTCCAGTGAGATATGCACTGATGTTGATAATGCTAAGAATTTAAAGCATTTCCACTAGCTAGCTGTCAATTTGAGAGATCAGCAGCTATTAAGAGTTGAGATTGGCACAGAAATGGCAACATTAAAGCAGCAATTTTTTCTAACTTCTTCTGTTAAGTAAGAATTCTGTGATTTTGGGTCCATTAATTACACTTTGTGGTAATTTATCTGCACCATTAGATAGCTTCATAAGGGCACCGACAATCACCCATGCCCGCCCATATTACAATAACCACCGCGACAATCATTCTGACGCACCAGATTTTTATTGCATAAGAAGCCACCTCCTTGTAAACCTTATCTGCTTCATGAGCAATTCAAGCTGACATCAACCTTGTCAGGAGATCATAAGTGCCTAACATGACAAAGTTCATGAGCTATGAACTCATGTTGATTTCCTTTAGCATTTAAACTAGCTGTCAAAATTGTGGGATCAGAAGCTGGCTTAGAGTTGAGAATGACACAACACACAAATTGTGACATATAGAAGCAATTTTTATTTATTCTTATTTTGGTAAGTAGAGAAACTCTTTGATACTAATTGACTCAGGTTTTATTCCCAGAGTTATTCCATCTTTTCCATCACTGTAAATTTACTGTATTCACCTTTGCTACTCTGTGTTTCTTTTCACTTGAAATGCTATGATGATACCATGCTTTTATGTCCACTTTTTAAATTTCCACAGAAAACACAAAATTAAATTTCATTTTGAGGCAGAGAATGTATCAAGGTTCAATCAAGTTTCAACAGGGTACAAGTTTTTTGGCAATTAAATGATACGATTACGAATTTAAATGCATGTTTGACACTCTTTTGAATTGCACTAATGATCTTTCAAGATAACTTGGGAAACAATAGAAAGATGAACTTTTAACAGTTTTCACATTCGGCAGAGGATTAAGCAGACTATTATTGTCCTTGATTACATTTTGAGGAAGCCAACAACAACGATATATATCCAAAGTATAGTAATCACAGTGAATACTGGAAGGAGCATCCGAATGAATTGAATACCACTGAGAATGGCGTTATAAGCGATACTCTTGTTTGCCGCTTCTATAGCATGTATGCCATGCCAGTTTACATAGTTGTAGGGGTCAGCACAAGCAGTTGCTGTGATGTTTTTTCCTTTAATGACTCTGCTGCTTCCACAAAAAGCTTGAGGATTGAAATTGTAGGCAGCACCCCCATGCCCACAACATGCTTTTGTGCTATAATTGAAACCTGCATTAAAGGTTACCATATTAAGAATCTGAACCATTGGATCGATAAACTTCAAAGGACAAAGACTCTCTTATGCGAGCTTAAGAAATGTCTCTCCAAGCACAGAGAAGCTGTTTGATTAAAGAATCAAAATGATGGTTTTTTTTTGAAATTGACCGAGAAAAAACATATATACCATGAGAAATGGAGTTTTGGAAGAGCTATAGCAACACAGTAAGAGTATGGTCAGATGCTGCAGATGTGATATTGGTGCCTCGAAGTTGATGCCTGGATTGACGTGTGGCTTTCTTCAGCATGTTATTCCACTCTACCACAGCATTATTGAAATATCATGCAGCCGAATGCATCTTTATCAGAACGATTGTGAGGGAGTTCCACAAGAAACATCAGGAAAGAGCCTATTGGAGCAAATTTTTGCACAAGGAACATCTGGGCCCCTAACGAGTAGAGTTCCTGTCAGGAATTACGGAAGATTGGAGGAAAAAGAGTAAAGTGAAAATCTACACATATTAAGAAGTAAAGCTATCATGATAACTTAATTCCTACATAAAGTTTGGGTTGGAGTTGGCTTAAGACATAGCAAGTGAGTCAAATTACTATAGTATACGAGAACTCACCTTTAATTGTGTGTTTAATTTGTGAAACCTCTCGGGGAAGGTATTTACGAACAGAGAAATGAAAATCCTATTGCCCTAGCTGCATGCATTCCAAGAAACAAAACCACGTCTTTCTGATCAATACCTAACTTCATAACTTCAAATGCAAAGTGTCATGGCTAGCATTGACAATTACCAATGCCAATAATGAGCCTCCCCTCGGAAACTCGATTGCAGTGGGTAGTTGAAGTAGGTCATACGACTCATACCTTTAGGTCTAGGTGGTGGGACTGGTGGGAAAGCTGCCCAAAGCCCATCGGTGTATGAATTTGAGTCACTAAGTTAAAGATTGCATCAAAAGCACATTTGGAGTCACCAAACCCAACCAGGTAGAAGTAGCTTACACTTGAAAACCTCATTTTCGAATGGCCTCAGAAGAAAACTCACAGCGCATGTAATCTAACCAGACAATCCAGTTTGGTATGTATAGACTATGATTTGGTGTGTATAAAAGATGCATTAAGTTTTTATATGGTACAAGTACAGATGGATTAGGTACTTGTACAATAAAAGTTTCTATTATCTATGGAATACGTGGCTCAATATTCTTGTAACTACCCACCAAAAAGAAATATATTGGGATAGCTACAAAAGCATGGCCAAAGAGGCAGTGAACAAACTTTGGCAGTGAAAGTTGCACTGTTTCTAATTAAAGACCAATTTACCTTCAACTTAAGCTGATATGTGTTTTCAGGAGACTGGAAGAGCCTAACAGACAAAGTTCTAGTGACATATGAACTGATGTAGAGAAATTGTCACAGAGGCCAGAGCAGCTTTAACAACTTGACCATTTCCACAAGCTGTCAATTGAGGGATCAGTAGCTCTTAAGTGTTGAGAATGATACATAAATGGTCATAAAGCAGCAATTAAGTTGAGAATTCTATGATTTTAGGTCCACAATGACACGAATCATAAGTGGTTATTTTTTGCACATGAGATGGCTTCGCAATGGCACTGGCAATCACCAAGGCCTACCAATAACCAATAATACAAAATCCACGGCAACAATCATTATGACTCATCAGAGTTTTATTGAACAAGAACTCATTTTTCAGTGACCCTTTTCTGTTTATCACTTAGTGAACTGATCATGAGATGCAGCGCCAATCTGCGTCAACATTGTCAGGAGATCATAAGAACCTAAAATGACAAGGTTCATGAGCTATGAACTGAAGCTGATAAAACTAAGAGCATTACACATCTGAACTAGCCGTCTGAATGAGACTTGAGAATGGTACAGAAATGGTGACATGTGGCAGCAAAATTTTCTAACTTCTTTTGGTAAGTAGAGCAACGCTATGATTTTGATTGAGGTTTTATTTTCCCATAGTAGTTCCATCCCTCTCTCTGTAGTACTAGCACTCCATCCATCCTAAAATTAGTGTCATTTTTTTAGAAAATCATGTTTCAAATTAAGTGTTCATTTTCAAATGAATTTACTGCATTCATCTTTGCTACACTTTGTGTTTCGTTACTCACTTGGAATGCTATGGGATATCACTAAGGGTGATTACATACATATTCAACTAATATTGCTATCGCGTCCACATTCTTAATTTCCTCAGATTATTCAAAATTGATGCTCATTTTGAGACGGTGACTATTAAAGTTCAATACTATGCTTAACCAGGATACAAGTTTATTGGAAAATCATATGAATTCAAATGCATGTTTGGCACCCTTATGAATTGCCCTAATGATTTTTCAACATGTGAAAAATAAAAAGCTGAAGCTTCATTAGTTTATTCACATTCTCCAGAGGATTAAGCCTATTACTGTCATTAATTACATCTCAGCGAAAGCGAAAAACAACCATATATTCAATTTTAATAAGCACAGTGAATTTCGTATGGCGGATCAGAATGAATGCCACTGAGAATAGCATTAGCAAGAATCTTGTTTGCCGCTTCTGTGGCATGTATGCCATCCCAGTTTACATAGTTGTAGGGGTCAGCACAAGCAGTTGCTGTGATGTTTTTCCCTTTAATGACTTTGCTGCTTCCACAAAAAGCTCGAGGATTGAAATTGTAGGCACCACCCCCATGTCCACAACATGCTTTTGTACTATACTTGAAACCTGCATCAAAAGAAAACGTATTAATTAAGAATCTCAACCATTAGATTGATTTAAAACTTCAAAGGGTGAAGACTGTCTTGTGTGCAAATTATGGAAATTAAGGCCTTTCTAAGCATCGAGGCTGTTAAGGAGAATTATAAACTGTTTGCTACTCGAAAGGACGTCATACCATGAGCAGCAGGGTTTTGGAAGAGCTCAAGCAGCACGGTGTGAGTATCTGCATAGATGATATTGGTGCCTTGAAGTTGTTGCCTGGTTTGACGTATTGCTTTCTTGAGCATGTTATTGTATTCCGCCACTGCTTTATTGTAGGAGATCATGCATCCGAATGCATCTATATCAGAACGATTGTGAGGGAGTTCTACTAGAAACTTCGGGAAACAACCTACTGGGGCCAAATTTTGCACTAGAAACATCCTCCCCCCTAACAAGTAGAGTTCCTGTCAGGAATTGCAGAAGATTAGAAAAACACGGAACAACAGAAAGATCTACATTCATTGGGGAAGTAATTAAAGCTATGACAGCTTACTTTCATAAACCCTGACTTGGAGTATTTAGCTTAAGAACGTATATAGCAAGCGAGTCAAATTACTAGAGTATTAGAGTATGTACTCACCTTGATTGTGTGCGTAATTTGTGAAACCACTCGAGGAAGGTATTGCTTGACTCCACTTATACCCTTTGATGCTAAGTTGGAGGTGAAATCATTTTGACCAATATAGATTGTGTAGAGTGAGTTCCCAAATACCTCTGGATTAGGAAGTCTAGAGTTTTCTGCAAATGAGAGTCACAATTAAGTTATGGTTTGCAGCAACTTAAATATGATATGGAAGATGAAATCATATAATTTCTAGAGGAATTTTAATAGCTCTGGGGTAATCTTCCTCAGCTTGAGCTTTGAATTCTTTCATTTGGTTGAGCTGAATGTTCAAAGAAAAAGGACTAAGACCACTGAGAGAGTAGGAAGTGTTTGGAGGGAGAACTGTGGATGCAATTGTTGCAAAATTTGCCCCATGTGTGTATTCAGAATTAATAGTCTTCAGATATGGGCTAAGAAATGGAAACCCCACTGCCTCAGCTGCATGCATTCAAAGAACAGTAAGTGAGCATGAGTTTCTGATCATCAATATCAACTTTAGTTTTAGTTATTATACATGAAATAAGCTACTAGAAATGCCAAGGTTAGTGAACATTGAAAATATATATCAATTAAGCCAATAATGAGCCATCAAAAATATGTACCAATGAAGTCAATAATGAGCCTCCCGTCGGCAGCTCGACCAGCGGGTCGGTTGAAGTAGGTCATGCCGTTAGGTCTCGGTGGTGGGACTGGTGGGAAAGCTGCCCAAAGCCCACCGGTGTCCGAATTCGAGTCACCAAAGTTGAAGATTGCATCAAAAGGACATTTGGAGTCACCGAACCCAACCAGGAGTGGCACAGCTACTACCCAAATCACCATCAAGTAGCGTAAGCTTAAAAATCTCATATTCAAATGGGACTCAGAAGGAGACTGTGTGACCAGCCTATCCAGTAGTATAGTACAAATACACCATGATTTGGTGCGTATAAAAGATGCATCAAGTTTTTTCATGCTACAAGTACAGAAGGAGTACCTACTCATACTGGGACGGAGGGGGTTTTAAATAAATATAACATGGCTCAAATTTGGTACATTCTGCGTAGCAAACACATATACTATATTGAGATAACTACAAAGCATGACCAAAGAGGCAGAGAACAAACTTTGGCATGTTTTCGATCAATTTTGGGTATGCGGCTGATTGAAAATTAGTAATCTAAAGCGGTCCAGATTTTCTGTGTCAAATTGTCTAACTTTTTGTACTTATCTTTTTAAAATTCTAAAATTTTAAAATATATATCATTTTTATAAGTTATATAATAAGAGATAACATAGGAAATCACGATGCATCTAAAACTGATGACATAGAGCAAGCTGTTCTTTTTCTCTATTTCACTACAAATCATAAATAAATATAAACCATAAAAATTAATTAGCACTATTAGATCAACAAATTAAATTGTCCGAATTACACAGTACTCTAAAATATATTACAAATGGTGCGGTGGCATAGGGCTGTAATTTTACTCAAAAGACAGGACCTATTTAACTAGCTCCCTTGCTGAGCTGTTCATCAATTATTTTACTAACTTTTTTTTGATATATCTCATGATCAGTTGGGGTTGTACATGAGCCGAATTGAACTAAATTTTTACGGATTCGAGTCGATTTTTTCACATTTTAATACAAGTCGAGCTTTTACGAATTCGAGTCGAACTAAAAATGAATGGACTTGGCTTGATTCGTGACGGGCTCGCAAGCTGCTAGCAAGCATTCGTAAAACTTTACGAGCCATGAATTTTATGAACGTTAACATGTCATGAATGATTTTTTAGCGGGTTTTGACGAATTTTTAGCGGATCTTGACGAGTCTTTAATTATGAAAATTAATAATTAGATTATGTTATGCATAATGGCTAACATATTGCAGTAAATAGTAAATACACTTATTTTATAAAATACTAGGTGAAGCCCGTGCCCGAGGGCACGTGGTGTAATTTTTAATAAATTTAATAAAATAAATAAAAATAAAATAGTAATTAAATTTTATAAATAAATAAAAACCACTTAACAAAAGTAAAACTGCTTCCTGTGCATCTCTCTCGGATTTGTGGGCCCGTATACATTTGATCGATGCTTGTGCACAACCCACCATATGTCTGACACCATCCCTTCATCAAATGTCCCAACTCTCCCCTTCCC